>CACRXK020007482.1:1391-22712 GCA_902702795.2 Paramuricea clavata
TTGAAGTTTGCTCGAATTTTTATGGAGAATTGTTAAGAAATAACCTGATTTTAACATATTTTCTCATAAATCTGCCCGAATTTTCTTGATTTTTCCTAGAGTTTGCCTGCATTTCCGTGGTTTTCCAAAATTTTGGGGGGCAGTTGCCCCCCCCCCCCCGCCTCGTATGCCTATGCCAATAAGGCATTTACAACATGAACATAATACGAAGCCAAAGTGAAAGTGTGAAAGTGAAAGAAACTTTAAAGAAAGCGTACTAATTCTCGTATTTTACTCGTATGTACTCGTATTTTACTCCTATGTACTCGTATTTACTCGTATGTTACTCGTGTGTACACGATGTTACTCGTGTGTACTTGTATGTTACTCGTATGTACTCATATGTTACTCGTATGTACTCGTATGTTACTCGTATGTACTTGTGTGTTACTCGTATGTACTCGTGTGGTGTTTTAGTCACGATCAATATGAACACCATATAAGGACATAATTACTGTATGATTGACATTTAGCAAAAACAACAGAGTACATTGCGAGCGAGAGAGAAATAGGTGTGTAAACATAATACAACATACGAAATAAAATCGAATAATTTGGCGATTAAAAACACCGAGTGAATTGTCGTGAAGGACGGCCCTTTTAGTAGAGCATTCCGACAGTCAGTTGACAGTCAGTTGACATACTATTACATGTATTAAATTGCTAGCTGGTGTTATATTATAAACGTCAATATGTGCAGACCGTGCTGCAGACAACGATCCACATTGGGTTGCTCTAGCAATCTTATTACAGTAAGCCTGATTAAACAACATTCCGCGTTTATTTTCAAACTATAAACATCTACAAACTGAACACTATATATACTCATGGTTTTGGCTGGCTTGCACATATCAATAAACTCATAATCAGTTAAAGCAAATCTCTTGCCTCTAGAATTTTCGAACGCTAAACAGTTCATCGCCTTGATGGCTATTAACACAAATAAATAAAGCCATAGTTACTTGGTTTCTTCGGGAAGTGTTTGTATATTTTGCATCAAGTCAGATCCATAATAAAAAGCTTGCAAATTATGTGCACGCAATTCAATATTTTTCTCGCACTCCCCCCGGTGTCCCCCCCGGAATTACGACATCTTAAATATGGACAGACACAAGATCTAGATCTCGACAACACATAGATCAGCGCGAAAGACTGGGTCAAGTGAACTCTGGAGCAAGATTAGGAGTGCTGCCTTTGGCAGCAATAACATTATAGAATATATTAATACAATTATACAGAAAACTACATATACATCTACAAATTAGCATATATCAACACTATGTTGTTATTATTTAATATTATACCTCAACTTCAAATTGTCCAATCAGAAAGCTTAGTTTGTGACACGTGAGCATGAAATTAATCACGATATCACGCCTTACGTCATCAATTTGTGAGCCCGCGTTCCTTTTGACAATGTTCCACCCCATGTTCCCCGGGGAACATGGGGTGGAACATTATTCACGTAGACCACACGAGACAACACGCATGACTCAATGGGTAAAAATGGCGGGAAAATTTCATGCCCACTTTCAAAATGGCCGAGAGTGAAGACAACCTGTCGAATATCGAGTCAGAAGACGAAGAAATTGCACGTATATTAGACGGCAGACACACGAAAGGCAACAAAATATGCTCTAAAAACATTTTTAGACGCAGTAGGGGATGTAGAAGGACTCACAGATAAAAGAATGCTCGACAAAAGTTTGGCGAAGTTTTTTGCTAACGCCAAAAAGAAAGATGGTACAAAATTTAAAGCAAGTGCTCTTTTAACCTTGCGACAAGGCCTGAGACGGCATTATTTGGACAGTTTGGGCTATGATATTGTGAATGAAAAATCATTTTCGTACAGTACGAAAGTCTTCAAAGCTGCTGTAAAAGATTTACGACGACAAGGTCTTGGTTCTGTCAAACACCACGTCCCAATAACAAGAGCTGATATGACAAAACTATACAGCGGCGACACTGTTGTGTTTTACATGGATACACCAAACGGCCTCCTGAACAAAGTGTGGTTTGAAGTGATGTATTTTTTATGCCGACGGGGGCAGGAAAATCTGAGAGCAATGACTATAGAAACGTTTGAGTTATCAACCGACAGCACAGGCAAGAGATACATCTTCCAAAAGACGGATGAACTTGACAAAAACCATCGAGATACCACGGCAGGAACTGTGACACAAGGAAGAATGTACGAATTACCAGGTATGCGCTAGTATATGGATGCATTTTATTTGTATGCTTATGATTTATGAATGAATGAATAGTAAAGTTTGAATTTATTCTATTTTTAGGAAACCCTGCTTGTCCTGTAGAATCATTTCTGAAGTACAAAAGTAAATTGAACAAAGATATTAATGCTCTTTGGCAACGACCACTTGACAGCTTCGTACCAGAGGAAGAAACCTGGTTTTGTAAGGCTCCGCTTGGAAAAAAGACTTTGGCAAATATGATGGCAACTATTTCTCGTCAAGGGGAACTATCACAAAGATATACAAACCATTCTATTCGTTCAACAGCAATAACTGCTTTGGATGAAGCTGGTTTGTTTCTTAAAACTGAATAAATATACCATAATGCAAGTTTCTATTTGCATATTATTAACCTGATTTTCTCTTAACAGGATACGAAGCTAGGCATATCATGGCTATCTCAGGTCATAGGAACGAAGCAAGCATCAGGTCATATTCTGCGCACGTATCAGAGGAGCAGACGCGTAGGATATCCGAATCTTTAACCCTTGCCACTGCCGACGATAGAGCTGTTGATGTCTATCAACGTCCTGCAACATCTGCATCGCCTGCAAGATCGCCCATACTGAATGATTCTGACCTTCCTTCTACACCCAATTTAAACCAAATAATGAATACAGTCTTATCACCTGTAATGTCCACATCGACGGACGTCTTCAAATACAACAGATTTGATGGCTGTACGATTAACATTAACGTTCAAAAATAACAATTTAACAGCTTAATTATATAGTTACACTTAAACCTTAATTTATTCATCGTTACGTTTACGTTTTCTATTACATTACATTGTCTTAATAAAATGATGATTCAACTATTTTTTCTGCGGCGTATTTTTTCGGTATAATATATCATTTATAGACCCTCCGCTCGGGGGATTCGGCAAAATATTACCCTCAGCGATGATATTTCCCTCGGGGCAAGCCCCTCGGGAAATATCATCGCTGAGGGTAATATTTTGCCGAATCCCCCTCGCTCCGGGTCTATAAATGATAAATACTACAGTCATGAATAGCGAACAACTGATTGGTCAAATTTAAAATTTGCATTATAACAACTGCATGACGACAACGAAATAGCAAACATTTCTTGATTTGATGATTTCTTGCAAATATATTTCATTTTTGCAAGATTTTGTGAATTTCAAAAGATTTGAAGGTGAAAAGAAGGGAGTAAAGGCGCCGACATTGAAGAAGGTACTGTCTGAAAATTGTTACATGGTATTTTCCACGAAAAATGCATTTTACCTTGTACGAGATACTCGCGCTAATTTATTCTGCATAAAAACCAAATATGATTGGTATGTTTGTGGGTGCATATTTTTTACCTCTTTAGTTAAGGTGGCTCTGCTAAGCTGCTCAAGTTATATTTGCTTTCTTATATGGTCTTACTCTGGTAGGAGTTGTGCAATCAAAGTTCAATCGTTTTATATAAATAAGACCATACTCCTATGAACTATCTGTTTGTAAATATATATACCAGTTATTCTTGAAATAAGGCAATTTGTACAATTTTAGATTGATTGGAAATTAAGTCATTGTGTTTAGATAATTAAAAAAAATGTTTCCGCAAGTAATGTAAAGAAGGGAAATTTTCTATTCCGTCTGCATTTAGTCTAAGTGTGATCATTTATCAAATCGTGCATTGATGTCATCTAATTAACACTTACTCGACAACCACAGTAAAAATAGGAACGCGACTCGTACACATTTTTTTATTTTCTTGAAAGGAACTGAATAACGAAGATAACATGGAACAATTTTTGTATATTTCATCACTTATTAAAATAAATATAATAGCAAATAAGATTTTAAAGTCCAAAATGATACACATCTAACAGGACTGTGCACAGCGTGGAGGGGAATATGTGCAACTGACCCCCCCCCCCTGCCAAGAAAATATAACTAATTACCTCCGCCAGAAGGTTATGTAATTATCTGGGTTTGTATGTGTGTATGTGTGTATGCGTGTTTGTCTGTAAGCACGATAACTCAAGAAATACCAAACATATTCATACAAAATTTTTTTAATGCATTTCCCATCTGCCCAGGAAGAGTTGATTAAAATTTGGTTGAATTTGATGAAAAATTAAACGAGAAATCAACAAAATGTTCTCTTGCTTTTCCCGATCAATTATAAAAACTTACTGAATGCGTAATTAGGACGTGTGATAATTTATGCACCAGTATACAGTGTAATAGGGTATATAAAGGTATTCAACAATGTTAAAAAACTCATTAGTAATTCATAAAGAAAACACAAAGGAAAATCATCTGCATGTATATGTGATACAGATTCATGTTGATTCACATAAACTTTAACTTTGATTTTCTCGGCTTAGACAACGTTTACTTTTAAAATTACTTCGCCAATGAACTCATAAGATGAGTCGTTTTCTCGCCTTCGGCTCGAGTTTGTATATCTGATACAACACGGACGCGAATGTTGTAAACAACTTAAAAAACGGCTCATCTTATGCGTTCATTGGCGAAGTAATTTTAAAAATAAACTCAAAAGAGAAAATCAAAGTTAAAGTTTATGTAAATCAACATGAATCTGTATCACATATACAGATACGACACGCTTATGATTTTTCTTTGTGTTTTCTTCATGAATTATTAATGAGTTTTTTAAATAGTACGTATAATCTTTTAAAATTGTATACAATTGTAAATCTCACTTATATAAGAGAGGCTGCCCAAAAATCGTGTACTTTACAAATATATTCTAATTTCGTAATAATAATAATAGGTCAATAGTTATATATACACGCTGGCAATATTTTATGTACGTTTTATAAGCCGAATTTCGGTGTCGTCGAATGCGATTAAGACAATAGTCAATTGATAATAATGAGATGATAAAACTCATTAAGCTTCATCCTTCATTTACAAGGGCGTAGGAACCGGGGGGGAAGGGGGGCTAGGCCCCCAAGTTTTGCCAAGTGCCCTTTTTCAGGGAACAAATATTCCCTTTCTTGGGTGAAAAATGTTTAAGGATAGCCTCTTTCTGATAATCAGTATATAAAAGAATATACTGATAACATTGTTATCAATGTTGCCAATTTAATTGGTGTTAAACTAAAGAATGATGATATTTCTGTATCTCATCGGCTTCAAACCAGCAAAAGTTACAAAGGACGAAATAAAGAGATGCCTCCAATTATCGTAAAATTTAGGAGACGAAATATTAAGGAAAGTTTGTATAAAGCAAGAAGGCTTTTAAAAAAAATTCTCAACCAAGGATGTTGGCTATGTGAGAGAAGATAATATATTTATTACAGAGAGCCTTACATCAAAGAACAAGGAATCATTCAAGGAAGCGTACAAAGCAAAGAAAGAAAAAGATTTTAAGTTTATATGGACTGCCTCAGGGTCTATCTTTCTGAGACGAAATGAAACATCTCCAGTCCTTAAAGTCAACAGTATCAGCGATGTTCAAAAAGTTAAATAATCTGGAAACTAAGTACTTAAATTTAATTTATCATTTGCTTGCCAACAAATTATGAGTTTGCTTTATTCTGTTATAATTATCAATGACCTGCCCAAAATGTACTGTAAACGTTAGTAATGATAACGTTAATTTCAATATTCAGGACTATAGTCTCCTGCCTTTTTTAGATTTAGGCTCTAATATCACTAATATACCTCATTTAACTAACTCTGATATCAATTTGCATATGCCCTATGAAAAGAATTTTAATTATTATATGGCACATGATTTTCACATTAATCAAGATATAGTTGAGTGCTATGATGCAAAAAATTTCTTCTCTGTACTCAATTGTAATATTAGAAGTCTTTCTGTTAATCTTGATAACTTTGTAAACATGTTGTCCGATCTATATTATCCATTTTCGCTAATTGGATTAACTGAAACTAAAATAAAATTTGGACAAGTTCCTATAACAAATTGTGAATTGCCTGGTTATCGCTTTGTATCTCAACCCAGTTATTTAAATGCAGGCGGGGTAGGATTTTTATAAAAAATGAAATAAAATTTACACAGCGTACAGATTTGACATTATCTAAGAATGAATTTGAAGCTTTATGGATTGAAGTGCAGAATGATGATCAGTGCAATATGGTATGTGGTATCATTTATAGGCATCCAAGTGGGAATGTTGGTATATTTCAGAAGTATATTGATACTATTATTGATAAAATTCACAGGGAAAATAAGTACTGCATAATTTTGGGAGATTTTAATTTAGATTTATTGAAATTTGAGTCTTATTCTCCAACAGATGATTTTATGACCAGCCTAGGCACATATTTTTTTCAATCATACATACTTCAACCAACTCGAATTACTGATCATTCTGCTACACTCATTGATAACATATTCTTCAAGTCCCTTGAACATTTTACTATCAGTGGAAATATATTATATGACCTCACAAACCATTTACCAAACTTCCTACTTCTTAATAAATTTTCTCTACTGCCAACCAATGTTGAGATCTTTCTAAACGAGATTATTCTAAACTTAATGTGTCATGTTTAGTTAATGATATTCAATCAGTTAATTGGCATGATTTTCTTTCCACAAATAATCTCAGTTTAACTACATTATTTGATATTTTTTATACAGAACTTTTAGACATAATGGACAAGCATATTCCAGTTAAACAACTTTCCAAAAGAGAACTAAAAATACAGTCAAAGCCTTGGATTTCAACTGCTATAAGAAAATCTATACAGGTCAAAAATGGATTTTATAAAAAATATCTTAGAACTAAATCCCCCTATTATCATTCCAAATTTAAGTTCTATAGAAACAAATTAAATCATCTTTTGCCAATAAGTAAAAGAAATTACTATAGTGATTATTTTAACAAAAATACAAATAATGATAAGTTAATTTGGAAAGGTATAAAACAAATTATTCGGGTTGATCCTAAAACATATCAAACACCTGTAAAAATTATAGATAATAATCATGAAATAACTGATAAAAATGAAATTGCTAATATTCTATGTGGATATTTTTCTAATATTGTTGAACAGCTTGCGAGCGCTATACCAAATGTGAATAAATCACTATTAGATTACATGGCCACGTCTCCTACCGAGAGTTTTTATGTAGTTCCAGCTACATCACAGGAAATCGAAGCTGATATTTCAAAATTAAACCATAAAAAAGCAACTGGGCCGTATAGTATTCCAGTTAAAATTTTGAAAATCATCAAATATGTCATATCGAAACCTCTTGCGATATTATTTAATATCTCTTTCTCTTTGGGTGTGGTACCAAGTAGTTTTAAGATAGCAAAAATAATTCCAGTTCATAAGGGTGGATCTCAGAGTTGTCTAAACAATTATCGACCAATCTCACTTCTTTCTATATTTAATAAATTGCTGGAAAATCTTATGTATAATAGGTTAATTAACTTTCTTGATACGAAAAATATGCTGTATGAAAAACAATTTGGTTTTCGCACCAATCATTCTACTAATCATGCAATTTTAAGTATCATTGATAAAATACAGTTATCAATAGAGGAGCGAAGTTACTCCTGTGGAATATTCCTCGACTTTAGTAAAGCCTTTGATACAGTTGATCATAGTATTTTAATTAAAATATTGGATATGTTTGGAATTAGTGGAATTGCAAGTGAATGGTTTGCTTCGTACCTTACGAATAGACAACAGTACGTTTCCTTAGACAATATTTTATCTGATTATAATACAGTAACGTGTGGTATTCCTCAGGTGTCAGTTCTTGGTCCTCTTTTATTTCTGATGTATATAAATTATTTTAATAGGTGCTCGAAAATCTTGGATTTCCACCTTTAAACACAAGAATCTTGTAGAGCTTCAAACAAATCTAAATAGGGAATTACATAAAATTCATGTTTGGTTGTGTGCTAATAAGCTGTCTCTAAATGTTGATAAATCAAACTTTGTGATATTCCATCCTCCTCAAAAGAAAATAAATAATGATATAAAACTAAATATTAATGGTAAAGAATTAAAAAGACATTTCTGCATTAAATATCTTGGTATCCTTATTGATTCATATTTAAATTGGAAAATCAGGTTGACTATATTGTAAAAAGGATTAAACGAACTATTGGGATTATCTCTAAACTTCGATATTATGTCAATAAAAGTATTCTTCTCAATATCTATTACGCATTAGTACATCCCTTCCTAATTTATGGTATACTTGCTTGGAGTAATACATATCCAACTGCGATTAAGCCACTGCAAATATTGCAAAAAAAGGCAATACGTTTAATGACCTTTTCCAAATTTGATGCACACTCAAGCCCCCTGTTTAAAGACCTTAAAACAATAAAGTTTTTTGACCTTATTAATCTACATATTACAATTTTCATGCATAAATTTCATAACAATAATTTGCCAACTGCATTTAATAATTTCTTTACTCCGGTCAACCAGACACATAATTACAACACTAGACTTGCATCCAAATCATCCTACTCTATTCCCAAAACAAGAACAAATTATGTAATTTTCAACATAAGATATCAAGGAGCAAAAGTATGGAACTCTCTTGATGAAACAAAAAAGCTCTATTTCTTTCCTCATTAAAAAGAATTTAAAAGCTAATTTTATCCATGATTATTGATAAATTATGGCTAATTTAATCAATTTTCGTAGATTGTTGATTTTCTATGTAATGATTAACAAAATCTCCTAAATGATGTGCAGCGGTTGTTTTCTTTGTTTCTTTGTCTGTGTGTCCTCTGTCTCCGTATTTGAATTTAATGTGTTTATGTTATACAAATCTATCCAAAAAAAAATAAATTGGCATCTTTCACTATAATGATCTGGCTGCCCGACATCTAGCCCTTTACGGTTATTACGGGTAGCCAGTACCTATATATCTGATATTTATAGGCCTACTAAGTGAATTGTAATAGTGTAAGAAATATTTTCTTTGGGGTACAAATAAATTGTTGTTGTTGTTTCGGTTGTATGTCCCTAGAAATTGAAATCGAATTGCTAATAGATCATATTATTGTTGTTGTAGTGTACTTGTAAAATAAAAACGTATTAAGTGTCATTTAATAAATGCATCAATTTTGCTTTATGCACTCGCGTTTATACACTGTATGTAGGCTGTATGGGCAGTCTCTGAGGTATATGCAGTCTCTGAGTGCCCTCTAGTTTTATAAAGTGATTATGATTGTTACGGATAATTATGCAGCCAGCTATTCAGTAAATTGTAACATGTGAATTCAATCCATTCTCATTGAATTTTCAAAACGTTATTGTGTTCATATGAAGCAAAAGTTCTGTCACCTGTCGTTTACACTTGCCAATGTTAACTGTTGAGTAACATACACAAACTATTTGAGGGACATGTATATTCCTGTAGCAAAGAGATCAATCATATATCGAAGACCACTGAATAATAGAGAATGTTTTGAAGGTCATGAGTGAAGTATATGATTCAATTCCAGTCCTGTGCACAGTTAATGATATACCACACTGTTCAGTTTAACACAGCATATCCACACAAAAACAGTTTGTGTTGTGGAAGAATATCAGTTTGAGTAGAAGGTATCACAAGTTTAGTTTTGTACATTGTGTGCCACTGATCTGATCCATGCATATAATATATGATTATTGTAGCTGTTAAGTTATTTTCCATACTAATGAATTGAGATAAGATTGTTTTGCAAGTGGGTTGTTCTGACAAAGATCCAGCCAATATCCAGCTCATTGATCATTCTTGTATTAATCTCTAAACAAAAGCATTTATGTTTGAAAGCAAAATGACAACGTAATGAGGGGGGAGGGTGGCGACTCTATTATTAGCATTTGAAAATGTTTCTAAACATTTTGTTTAATTAGTAATGTGTAAACGCAAGATGTATACGTATTTTAACTGATAACATCTTAATCTTTTCTCTAAAACTACATTTGATGGCAGCTTAATTAGACTGTTGTTTTGAACAGAGTTACAGAAATACAGGACCAGGATTTAGTTCAATATTTCTTGAGAACATTAGTTTCCTGTGATATTGTTCATTGGCAATATAATGCCTGCTATGTTACGACTGTTTAATATATTACACAATGATTGTTTTACTGTATTACTGTCTATATAAATGTTTATAATAAAATACGTGGTATTTGACTACTTACCAGATGAGGATAAGTTTCCATGTTGATAGATAACTTCGGAATATAAATATCGCAAGTTGCCTCGTACCCAGGCGTCTCTTTGTAAAAAAGCAGTGATGCGCATATGACGAGTTTACATGAAGTATTGTAGTAGGGAGAGATGGGCGAAGGGGCTGATGGGAAGAGTGCACTTGAACTGCGAGACGCCTGGTAGTTCTTGGTCGATTTCTCGCAAGAAAGTCGATTTCTTGCAAGTTGTGATATTTCGTTGTCGTTTACGATTTTTTGCTATTTGTTTTTGTTGAATTGACTAATGTTAATATTCTTCTGTCATCTGGGCGTGAATTCATGCTGTTATTCTTGGTATATATGAGTATGCCTTATTTAAAGTCCCTGGAAATTCCAATATTAACATGTCAACAACCGAAGCGTTGAAGAACTAGACTTTCAGGAACTAGATTTGTAAGCTATAACTATATAAAGGTACAAACTATGAAATTGCACTGTTGTAATAAATATTTCAAACTTTACGGCTGTGAACTTTTATTTACTTGGGCTTTTGTTTACAGTATACATTGCCATTGGCATTGTGATCGACTGATCGAGCCTTCAGCTAAAGAAGTTATTAATACAAAAGCAATTATATGACTTTCTAATAATTTCTCTGTCACTGTTTTATACGAAGCAACTAATAGCATTCTATTATTCTCCATGTAATATCGAATGACATATTCGAAATATCACACGGTTAATTTCTCATAATTTTTCGCGTATTTTGCATGTCATCACACATCTACAAATTTATTATTATTTGCCAATGGCGTTCAATTCGACTCTTCGTCAGAAAACAAGGTTTTACACAAACAGTATATGACGATATGGTAACGTTTTGTATTGAATTCCATGTTTTCCCGCCATGACAGTATACGAGAACTGCCAGGCGCTCTCCAGCACGCACCCTTCCCAACAGCCCCTTCGCGCGTCGCCTGCCTTCCTGAATACTTCATGTATTATAATTATTTAAAACGCCTGAATACGAGGCTGTATCGCAAGTGTAATGGTAAAAATAAGACAAAATCAACATTTTTTTAAGCCAAAATGCCAGAATGTGAAAATGGCAAAGAATAACACGAGGCCAAACTATGCCCGTTCGCAGGTTAGATGCGGGCACACGATGTAAACAATTGATGTAACCTAATCGCTGATTGGCTTAAATTGGCGGAATTATAGAAGCTCGTCGGTGAATGGTTACGTGCTAACACACGGTACGGTACGTTTGCGACAGCAATATAGGTGGGTACATATGATTCAGGTTAAATACTAGAAATACATGCATGCAATAACCCCTCGCCTGTTTTCAAAAGATGTATACTCAGTGCCGTTGCGAGTATACTCAGTGCCGTTGCGAGTTCGTCTCAGGGGGTGTGTGAGGTTAGATAGAGGAGGGGGGGGGGTGGTTACAAAAATGTTTCCAGATGTACAAAAACTTTTCCGGACATATAATAATTTTTCCGAAAATACAGTTGTTTTCCAAATTCACTTTCTCATGTCCTGAGAATTACCTGAATTCCTTTGAAAATCTTCTGTAAATCTACTTAAATTTACCAGTAAAAGTGCACTGGAAACCTACCTGAAATTCCTCATGAGCAATTATCAGGGGTGTTGCACCCCCCCTCCCCCAGTGAGTTCCAAGCAAACACTCTCTGATTTATTGTTCCTGTATTTCACCTCCCAAAATATTGTGCATCATACTATAGAGCATTTTGCTGTTGTCATGCTCTAGCATGGTTCAAATTTATGAATTTTTATTATATAAAGTATAGTGTTTTACAGAGATTTCGAGCACTGATAAAAATGATAATCTCACATGTGAAATTATTCATGATAATCTCACATGTGAAAATTATCGCCTTTTCAATTATCGCTTTTCTGTAAAAATTATCGCTTTTCAAAGACTGTCCTTTATATAATAAACAGAAAAATACATGGGTGGTTGGAAATACCAGATTTGTTTTTCGTGTTGAACATGGCATCTCTCTCGTTCGCTGCGCTCACTTGTTCGCTGCGCACTCATGTTCAACACTCGAAATAAATCTGGTATTTCGTGCACCCATGTATTATTCTCTATTTAACCTACAACTTGACTGGTTTAAATTATTATCAAGTTATCAGTGATTGTAAAAGTTGCAGATAGAAGTGTTTTGTTTAATATTATTATCAAGTTATCAGTGATCGCAAAACCTATAAATCCTTAATTTCAAATGTTAGAATGTTAGGGTTTGTAATCAAAGTGAGAATATATACATTTTAAGACCTAACCAGGAACGACTGCCAAAAATGGCGCACAAGGTCCTCTGGTAGGAATTGAACCTACGACCCTGCGATTCCGGTGCAGCGCTCGAACCAACTGAGCTACAGAGGCCTGCTGTTGAGCTTTAACCGTAGGTTCATGTATATTTAGGTATCGGGTGTGCGGGTTGTGATAAGGTGGACTTCAATAATTTGGATTCTTGCGCTTCACTTGTTGGAATTAATATTAGAATGTTAGGGTTTGTAATCCAAGTGAGAATATATACATTTTAAGACTAGCTAACCAGGACGACTGCGAAAAATGCGGCACAAGGTCCTCTGGTAGGAATTGAACCTACGGCCCTGCGATTCCGGTGCAGTGCTCTAACCAACTGAGCTACAGAGGCCAGCTGTTGAGCTTTAACCGTAAGTTCATGTATAATTAGGTAATCGGGTGTGCGAGTTGTGATAAGGTGGACTTCAATAATTTGAATTCTTGCACTTCACTTGGTGGAATTAATATTAGAATGTTAGGGTTTGTAATCCAAGTGAGAATATATACAATTTAAGACCTAACCAGGAACGACTGCGAAAAATGCAGCACAAGGTCCTCTGGTAGGAATTAAACCTACGACCCTACGATTCCGGTGCAGCGCTCTAACCAACTGAGCTACAGAGGCCAGCTGTTGAGCTTTAACCGTAAGTTCATGTATATTTAGGTAATCGGGTGTGCGGGTTGTGATAAGGTGGACTTCAATAATTTGGATTCTTGCACTTCACTTGTTGGAATTAATATTAGAATGTTAGGGGTTGTAATCCAAGTGAGAATATATACATTTTAAGACCTAACCAGGAACGACTGCGAAAAATGCAGCACAAGATCCTCTTGTAGGAATTGAGCTTCTGGCCCTGCGATTCCGGTGCAGAGCTCTAACCAACTGAGCTACAGAGGCCGGCGTTGAGCTTTAACCGTAAGTTCATGTATATTTTGGGAACCGGGTGTGCGAGTTGTGATAAGGTGGCAGTGGCGGCGCCAGGGGGGGGCAAGGGGGGGGCAAATGCCCCCCCAGAATTATTTTTTGCCCCCCCATTTTGCCCCCCCTCAAAAAAAATTATTAGTCACTAAGAGCGACTAAAGGCTACACAAGCGTTCTGTCGTTATCGGAAAATGTATGGCTTATAAGTTGTCATTACTCATTAGTGAATGCGCGTATACATGAAACTGTTTTTTACAGTTTCAATATTAGTTTGTAAATCTCTGAATGGTAAAACTTGCCACTACTCCAATAATACGTTTCAAAAAAAGACAAAAAAGCTTTAGTTTTGCAGAGTATCACGAAATTATTTGAATAAACCACATCGCATATAAGGGGGGCGAATGTCCTAAAGAGGGGCGATATTCCTAGGGTATTCGCCCCACCCCCCTGGGAGGCGATATTCCTAGGAATATCGCCACGTTTTGAGGGGGGGGGGCGAATTTCCTAGGGGGGCGACCTTTTTAAAAATTCTATCTTGCCCCCCCAAAATTCGAGTTTGCCCCTCAAATGCCCCCCCAAATTTGGAAGCCTGGCGCCGCCACTGTAAGGTGGACTTCAATAATTTGGATTCTTGCACTTCACTTGGTGGAATTAATATTAGAATGTTAGTGTTTGTAATCCAAGTGAGAATATATACATTTGTAAATTCTCACTTGGATTACAAACTATTCTCATTTGGATTACAAAATATATACACAAAATATATACATGTACTATACATTTGTATATTCTCACTTGGATTACAAAATAGTCTCACTTGGATTGCAAAATATATACATGTATATATTCTCACTTGGATTACAAACCCTAACATTCTAATATTAATTCCACCAAGTGAAGTGCAAGAATCCAAATTATTAATTTCAAATGCCCCGCCGGGGCTAAGGTTCGAGTGGAAATGCCCAACCCCCGGGATGTGCTTTACAGGAAAATGGCTGGGCGAGGGGGATGGGCAAACTTCGATTCAGAAATTTACTCTGACCACTGGATGAAGAAGACATTAAATAAGTACTGGTCAATAAACAGAAATGTATTTTATTTCATACTGTTACAATTTTATTTTTATACTTTAAAAATAAAATATAAACATGCAGCATAGAGTATGCAAATTCGAGGCAAAATTATTCGTGAATCGGTTTATTTATTGGATTTTATAACAAATAGCAACTATAAAAGTTTATACCTTGTCTTCACATCGCTTTATTCTGTTAGCCAATTAATGCTTTTAAATTTACATATTTTAGAATCAGTTCCTTCCCTGGTAACTGCATTTCTAAATGAAATCAACGTGAGTAGTGAGTGCTGAGCAGGCCGTTTTACTATAAACAAATTTTAGGAATTGATAACAACTTTGGAAAATATATCGTTGCACATTCGGTCACAGTCGGAAAAATGTTCATAGTATGTTGTACCGTCGCTTGCAGCTAACGATGAACAGTCGCTCATAAAAACATTCGCATGATTAGAATCTTCAATGTTTGTCAAGAACAACAACACTTAATTATTGTTTCCCATGTGTACAATAATAAGTAACAAAACTTTGTGTGGTCTGAACGTGTTGGGCTAGAGACCTACTGGAAACCTTTACAGGTTTTTTAATGAGAATGGAGAATGTTTCATCTGCAACTGTTCATCCTTAGTTGCAACCGACGGTATTTGACAGCATAAAATTGCCTGTGGCTGTGATAACTGATATAAATAAAATACAGTCTGGTTATACTGACTTGAGCGTGTCATGATAAACTCTTTATTGGAAAATTGTGAAGAAATAGTCGAATATAGAGGGTCGAATATCATACTTCAACTTGTATAGCTACAGTAACATTGGTACATAGCGTTGTGAAGACAAGCCTTTGTTTACCTTTCGCTTCAGCAGTCTTTTCCATGCTTCTCTACGCTTTCCCGGGTGAGCTTCTCTTTCCTCAGCAGTCTCCTCGAGCAAACGTTGTCGTCTTCGCTCCCTTCTTTTCGCTAGACGCTCGGCTTTCTTGTCGTTTCCTTGCCGCACTTCATTTAGCTCCATATCTTTTCAATTGGTATTTGATACCGTAATTGTTTGATAAAAGTTTTAATAAACCTAATTGCTTTTAAAGCTGCCAAATGTTTTTGTTTCGTTCCCCGCAGGAACGAAACGGTACTGTATTTGGTTTCGAGCAATATCACAGGAAAGTGACATCAGAGATCAAAGTTATCCAATCCTTTGCCAGTATTCTTGCTGAAACGTCAATTAAATTTAGAATCGTCCAATGAGATAACCGCTCCAAGCATAAAACGTTTTTTGGAGGCGTGGCGTATAAACACAAAACCTGTCTAGATCGTGGGACGCCCACATGTTATTTTTAGACACAGCATGCAATATGATTGACAAGTGTTGTAGATTTCGCTACACAAAAAATTTATATTCTCATGAACATGTCCGCAGAGTGTGCATTTTGCTTTTTAATTAAACTTAAAAATTCAAGGTACTTTTATGTAATTAAGAATCAGTTTCTCTATTTAACCGAACAGCGAACAAAGATTCAATTAGTCAGTTCTGTGTACGGCTTGACTGCCAAGCTTTCTCAAGGTCTCAACCGAGCTCTCAACTGACTGGACGCGGATATACCAATATACTCTAACGGGCTAACATTCTAACAACAGCAACAACAAAATTCTCAATCGTACCACGAAGAAGGCGATGTAGCTGAGAAAACAACGCTGGCGAAGCCAGTTGGCAGAACATCTTGGCTGTCAACAACAAGCTTTCGAATACATGACTAGTTTGGCTGTTCTTTCAGCGTCGCGTGTCCAAAATTCGTCAAAGATTTTGATACAGACCTTTCAAAATACTATTTGTTTGATTTATTTTCCGCCATAAAGCATATTAAAAGAAAAGAAATTCGAAGAAATCGATAATGGATAATTATGGATTTGTACGTGCGTTTGACCTTTATATTTATATTGAGCCCTATCCCTCCTCCGCAGAGGCTTACATGAAGTTTCTAGTGAGGGAAAAGTGAGCGCAAAAGGAATCTTCCCATCACACCGCGCGCGCTCACTTTTATTCAGGAAACTTCATGTAAGTTATTTGTAAATACTTAAGAAGGCTCTGCGGAGGAGAGAGATTAAGCCCTTGACCGAACTATTTTTAAAACTGTTGTTTATGTGAACTTGCAACCAATCAAAATCTTAGGGCCTGAACTTCAGGTTAAATCTACAGGCACGATGATTTATATTTGAAGTATTCAAGCGCCAACAGCGGCAGGGACGCCGGAACGAGGTGAAGGCAAGGGGGGCAGATTTTAGTAAAAGGGCGCTTTTAAATTGATATATACTAGGAGATGTTTCCAAAACATGATACATCGGGAATTGAACTTCGCCTAATCATGTTTTCTATTTATTGGATGATAGGGGTGTGAGGAGGTTCTCCGCCAGGCGATTGTGCTATTCTTGAAGCTCGATGACTGCATTTCTTGCGTTTTCTGCAGCAAATTTGTACATGAAGAATCGCACTGACATTTCTGAATATTCGCTATTTCGCGAAGCCAATAATTTAAATTGAAAGGGCACCTCTGCCCCCCTTGCCCCTCCTGGTAAAGGGCAACGGGCGCGGCTGCCCCTCCTGCCCTCCTCCCCAGTTCCGGCGTCCCTGAACAGCGGTATATATTTGTTATATAGTTTTCTTTGTTTTTCTTCATTTCAAACACTACTACTGTATTTCTAGACCGCTCGGCCCCTCCAGGTAGTGAAAATTTATACTAATACGTGCAAAAAATTACCAGAAACCGCCCGCCTCACAAAATAAACCAATTTCATTGCTCGACATATACAAGTGATTTATGGTCACAACCGCTAATTACAGACGTCTGGTATTTCTATAATTAAAGAAATATTTTCTTGTTGCAAATTTACAAAAAACTGTAGCGCAAAAAGCTAAATATTTTCATGAAGTATCTGTCAGTTAAAGTCGTCATTCGTCATACAACAACAAATTTTAAATTTGACCAATCGGTGTTCGCTATTCATGACAGTCCGCCATATTTATGAGATCAGTGAGGATGACCACCCACCGAAACACGCACAGTGACCCATGCCCACGATATTTGATAAACTTTAGACTTCCCTAATGCTTTCGTTCCCCCTGGTGTAAATAGCCGGGGGGGAATTAGTAATCTCGCATGGCGCTTCGCGCCGCCGGTTCGGGGATAATAATAAATTAACTTATAACTTTATACTAGAAAATTCAAGAAACAGAAACCCCCGCCTTGCTGAATTCCAAACATGAAGTATTGTCATGGTTACACGATATTATAAGAATAGTTTTAAATTGAAAATTCCTCCAAAATATCACTTATTTTTTCAAAATTATCAACTTCCCATACATATATATGCTAGGTATGTTATTATGGGTAATATAAGGTTCAATTTTATGTAAAATTCAATTAAAGTCGGCGACTCTGCTCCATTCTTTTGGACGTTTTCCGACGGTTTTTGGCTCTCAAAAAGGTTTTGAAATTTGCAAAATCTTGCAAAAACCGATGCAAAAACACAATATATTTGCTGATTTGCAAGAAATGTTTGTTATTTCGCTGTCGTCATTTGTCATACAACAACAAATCAGTAAATTTGACCGATCAGTTTTCCCTATCCATGACAGTAAGCGACATATTTTGAGATCAATGAGGATGACCACCCACTCAACATCGTTGGTCACGCGAGCGATCATTGATGAACTTTCTTTCTTTCGTTTTCGTTTCTTGCTTTCGTTTCCCCAGGTGTAAATAGCCGTGCGAAATTAGTACCTCCCCCCCCCGGAATTACGCCCGGAGCGGAAGGTACTAATGTACTAGCGCCTGAAGGTACTAACGCATGGCTCGGGGATAAAATGTACATATATATCTGCTAATAACTATATTTTGCTTTATACAATGCATATGTGTGTTGAAACACAACCTCGTTCCCAGGGCTTCAGTGTGAGGACAAGGCGAGACAAAAAATGGCAGTATTTGACAGCTGCTCGTCAAGGAGTGGCGAGATATTCTTTAGTGAAATATACAAGTCTTCAAAACAAATAAACAGCCAAAAGACTTCTCAATCGATATTATTTATGTGTAGAGCGAAGTTTGGCGCGAATCAGCTGAAATCTATGAAGAACCCGTCTATGTTTTCTAAGATATACCGATATTTCTGGAGATTTTCAACTACAGGCAAAGCTACATCCAAGCTGCATCTAGGCGTCTCCTGCATGCAAGTGGTGATTCACACGAAATTTCCATTATCTCGTCTTGAACAATATGGCTATTGCTATAATTAATATTTAGCTAAAATATGCTCTTATAGGTCTGACTTATTTCAATATAAATAAACACAAATATAAAACCTCGCGTAACCTGTTACGCTGTACAGGAATATACGGACTCGCTTGTTTCGTCGGACACCAACACTTGCCGTTCAGGAGCAATGCTTGCCTACAAATTTTATCCCCATTCACAATCTTTGTTTTATTTTATCGTATAGTCGCAATTTTCAAGTATTCGGGGTATTCTGAAACTGAAAAACTGGGTGGCGTGCGAATCTTGTAGAGACTACATCGGCCTAGGCGCAGAGCTATTAAGTAAACTGGGCCTAAATTAATTTAGTAGTTTCATTTAATTGTTTGTCTTGCTTTTATTTGTCAGTACAGAATATTGTAAATTAAAATATTACTACAATTCACTACGCGTAGTATTTCATCAGACATCTGCATTAATAAAACTGTACAAGGAAAACTACAGCTTAAATAATAGTAGACGTTTCTTGTTTTGTCAGGAAACATCACAGCTCACTTCGACACGGCTTTTGAGTTTTGTAATAACCGGCTGAGGCGAAAGTAAATTATGCAGTCGGGAAAACGTCTTACTTTGAAAGATTATTTTACAAAACATACTCGTACACACAAGAATCATAAAAATACAATTGTTGAATTGTTATTGTCAACTGTCAAGTTCAGTTATTTTTAGACAATATGGTGTTAGCCAATCAGAATGCAAAATTGACCGGCCCGGACCAGGGCTTCCTCGTGTCCCGCCTCGTCCTCACACTGAAGCACTGGGAACGAGGTTGGTTGAAACATGCATTGTATGGAGCAAAATATAAAATCAAATTAGCTTGAAAGCCTTAAAACCCAGAAGCTCCTATTGCTTAAAAGTTGCAATTTTTGTTAAATCGCCTAAAAACGCATTATCTCACGGCGAATTTAGGCGAGTTACTGCCCCAGAGTATAGGCCTTAAATTTGCCTCTGCTGTGACTTTTAAGTTAAATTACTCGAAAGTAGTGTGACGAAAAATACTACTATCAAGTTAATTAGGTTTTGAGCATAAATTTATTAGCGTGTGCACGTACAGACAAGTTTATTGCGTCGGTTATGTGTTGCTCAGTTTGTAAACTGGTTGATAGCTTTCAGCTCATCATACGATTTTCGAGCAAATGGTATAATTGTTAAATTTTCAAGTACCCTCTCATCAAGCAATAGGAATAAATTTCCACATAATAATTCTTTACTCCTGGACAAATTCCTTGCTCTAAAATTTCTCAATTTTGTTAAAGACAAGTCACTTTGCGAAATACTGTTTTCATTATTTTCGATAAGTACACTATAATTTTCAGCAAACAACAAATCAACAACCACAAGCAACAATATTGAATGGTGCATGCTGCATGGCAATAGCAAGAAAAAACAATAGCGAAAACGAAACGCAATAACAACGACCTCCACAGGAATACCGACACCAACAATATAATTGAAAATATTGATCTAGCCATACGTATACATGGTTGTTTACCTGAACATTCTTTACCATTTCCTGCATAACCAGTGAGACAAGCACAGTTGTAGGAACCATTGGTGTTGATACACTCCGCGTTCAAATCACAATCGTCGCTGGTCGGTTCAGAACATTCATCGATGTCTGAAATGGGAAAGATTTCGAGGGTTTTCGGAAACTTATATATCGAGCACGTTGTTTATTCGCGATTTTGTCAGTGTAAGTTTTATTCTATTAGGACATTTTATACATGTGCAATTGATAACTTCTGCGATATTCACGGTGGTATGGAACAACTATTCACACATCTCGCATTTGCATGACATGACTGCCAGTCATGCAAACACGTGTTCAATAGTTGTGAATGGATCTGATGCGAGGTGGGTACGTGGTTTGAGAGAATATCGGCTATATGTATAATGGATGCATGGTCATCGGGTTTTTGTAAGGTTTGTATTTTCCATTGCGGAGGTCGAAATTACGGACAACTAGAAATTTGCCATACACGTAAATTTGCCCATCCAGTGATTTTTAAGTTAAGTTTCTCGAAAGTAATGTGACTAAAAATATTACTATCAAGTTATTTAGGTTTTGAGTATAAATTTATTAGCGTGTGTACACGTACGGACAAGTTCATTGCGTCTGTTATGTGTTGCTATGTACGGTTTGTAAACTGGTTGATAGCTTTCAGCCATAGAAATAATAGACATAGAATGCGTGCTTCTATCTTTTCTCAGAAAAAATTTTGTCTTCACAAAATGGCGGATTTATGAGGGTATTTTGGCTAGTCCCAGATTCCTGCGGCAAGCAATTTCGCGC
>CACRXK020007483.1:0-22711 GCA_902702795.2 Paramuricea clavata
CTTTATCGACAGGTCCCAAGGTTGGACGATTTTTTATTTTAGTTTGTTAACTATTAATATATCAGTAAAATTTAATTATTTTTCTTGACTGTTTCTTAAAAATCCCAAGAAAAATCCCAAGGTCTCATTTCTCAAAATAAAATCCCAAAAATATCCCAACCGCTTCAAAAAATCCCAAGATCTTGGGATAAAATCCCAAGGCTGGCAACGCTGCTGGGCATGGCAACAGTGGGCATACCTGGGCATGACTTCACATTTCCGGTTGGAGGTATCGTTCCAGTTATGTTTAGTTCAATGTTCTGTAGATGCTTCGTGATTTCCTCTTTCGACACTTGCAGAGTGCCCATCTCTTGTTTCATCTTTATCAGGTAAGTCATCTTGTAGATATGTCACAGCAGCTAACGTATTACCGCAAGGGGTTTTTGGGTCGTTTAACCTCTTAATTAATAAGTCATTATCTTGGTGAACTAGTCGTAGAGCCGTCGTAAGACTGGACTTTTCGTTTTCAAGATCAATAACCTTGGCTCTCAATACCGACGTAGATTGGTATAAGTTCAAATATTTTTTTTCCAATTCTTCATTCTTTCTATTAAGCTCTATTTTTTCCTTCTTTAGTTCGTTATTGACATCTTCTAACACTAGTATAGAATACGGTTTGTTTTCTTTAATAGCATATACTTCATCGGCAAGAACCTCCAGTTTTCTATTAACGATCTCAGTAAAGCTATCCAACTTCGATCTTAGCTGGTTCATTTCTGAGTCAGTTTTGGACGATACGTTAGTTTTTAGATTATCGTGTTGTGACCCGGTATGCAAATGACTGTTTGTTGATTCCAAGTCGACATGCAAATTTTTTGCATAATTCGCTGCCCAACTCCTGGTTGAGTTTTTTTTTTAATTTTATTTTATCTTTAACTTCGGCTGCTCTCTCCCCTTTTAGAGTTATGGTTCTCGTATTCGAGTACCATCGTATCGCTACTTCACCGTTTTCAAAAAGTTTACAGTTACCTCCTGGTGTTGACCAACTGCCCGGCTGTAGTTCTAGATCATCAACAAATTGACAGAGTTCATTGTAGTCGCCTTGCCATTTTAAATTTCCCTTGGGCTTTTTCACGGCCAAGACATTGCCTTCAGACAATCTACTTGAGTCTTCATTATTTAATCCTGTACTACAGTTGCTATTTTCCAGTTCGATGTTGTCGAATATTTGGCCGGGTTGTAATTCGGCTGCGGTTAATTCGGCTGTCATTTCGTCCAGATCGCTGTTTTGTTACTTGAAAAGTAAATACTGCAGTTACTGGCTTCCTGAAACGAACGCCATGCTTTCTTTTGATTGGACAAGCTTTAGTTTGATTAGATTTCTATTTTGGTTCTGCAATGTGATTGGTTAGTGTTCTCTACCTGGCGTTAGTGGCCCCACTTACTGTATAGACGCACTGTAACACTACTATATACACAGCGGAAAAACGTCTGCTCATGCGCGGGAACTAAGAAATGGTAACAAATTTAAATGACAGCTTCGAAAACAGAAACATGGCCATTTACTCAGTCAAACAAGAAAATGCAGCAGACGGGTAGATTCTAAAATAAATTTATAAATAATAGTCGTGAGTGAACGGGGATGTATCAAACGCTTTGTGCACCCCCCCCCCCCAGTTTTCAGCCTTATTAACTTAAATATCTTCATGCGCTACTGCTCTGAATAATTAATGCTATATGACCTTCGAACAACAGGCCCAGCTTGATCAGGTTTTGCATGCCGTCTTTGCATGCACTTCGGGACTATATTTGCATGATCCCGGTTTGACGGAAGGCAAGCTTAATTAAACGAAAGTTCAAACGCCGGTTAAAAGAACTCAAATGTTCAAGACGATTATCAATACTGCTTGAACAACCTCTCGTTTACAATTATACTATAATCTATCACCAGAAAATGTAGTTTTTCAGAACGGGCACTGTGACTTATTTCAATGCATCAAAATCATCCGGCCGTCTCACAATTATCACATCTCGTCCCAGCAAAGCCGCGGGATCATGTAAACAGATTTTTTTCCCTGAAAATTAGCCCACTTCCTAATTTTGAGTATTAGACAACCTTTGGAATACTTTGACTGTTTTACATCAAGTTCGCAACGCAAATTTCAGTCAAGGTTGACGACCTGACGCACGCGCAGACATTTTTCCGCGGTGTTCTTGAATTCTATCGAATGGATGATTCCAGCTATCGACTAATTTTTATCTAGACAAGAAAGACGAAATCTATCATTATAGCTTAAAAGAACATCCTTAAATTAGTAAAATTGCCAAATTTGGTCGCACAATGTTGTAAAATACGGAAAATATAGCCCTGTGAAATCAGCAAATTTTGAGTATTTTAGTATTATACGCGTAGAAAAATGCACCACTTTTGAGCCGAAAGTGGTGCATTTTTCTGCTCGTAATACTATAAAATACTCAAAATTTGCTAATTTCACAGGGCTATATTTTTCGTATTTTACAACAACTCGTAACCAAACTTTGCAATTTTACTAATTTAAGGATGCTTTTTTGAGCTATAATGATAGATTTCGTCTTTCATATCTAGACAAAGAATTAGTCGATAGCTGGAATTATCCATTAGTTTACTGGATATTCATTTTAACAGATGTTCTTTTTGCAATGAAGGTTCAATAACAATAATTTTGGTTCCGTGACCAGATGTATTATGGACGATTTACAATTTTACAGAAACTTCCAGCGTCTCAAAAAGTTCACTATTTCATAATGCTATCTGCTTCTTGCTCAGTTAGAATAAGGAATAGGGGTAAATGTTGTTCGGCGTATTTTTAAGCAAGCCAAAATGGCGGAGTCAAAGGGGGTGGGGGCACTAGGTTTTATCCACAAGACCACAACTATACACTCCTCTCCGCAGAGCCGTATAGCTATATATAGTTTAAAAACGGCGGGTTATACCCACAAATTTTGAGGCGTGCAGGAAAATTGCCTTCTCCTCCTGCGCGCGTTCACCTGGATGCCTTAAATTTTCTCTGTGAGGAGAGTGCCACAACCACACGTCCACCGTTTTAAACTGAGCAATTTAATAAGGGAGCGTTCTTGCCAGTACCAGTTAAATTATATTCAATGGTTAAACAAGAGTTCCAGATAAGGAAGAAATGCACAAACTGCTCCAATTCGTCAGAAACCACTATTACATGATAAGGATTCACACCGCGCGCAAAGGACCAAATACCATAGAAATAGTATTGATTATTAATTAACATAATGCTTCATAAAATTGAAAATCTGTATAACTTTTAATTTGCGAATACAGACTACATTTTCACCCAATGTGAGGCGTCTGTATTCGTAGGCTATATAACTTTAAAAGCAATCGCTCAAATTAACGAACATTTTACCTTTGAACGAGTCATATCACATGTAATCAATCGCAATAAATTGACCGTATTTTTTATATGTTATAAAATCTTCGTATACGGAATGTTCACCATCAAGATAAAATTTCATTGAATATTGAAACCTAACATTTTGACATCATAACACAACATGGATATTTCAAAAAATATGGATTTCTTGTGCTCTTGTGGACAAAATTAATGCATCAATCTTATCTAGATGGTGATTGCCTCACTATTCCTTGTATTAGTTGTATACACGTATACTTGCAATGTGTAAAATATTTGACCAACCTAAAAATGTGCTCTATATCAAAATCAGTTCATATGCAATGTGATATTCGCATATCAAAAAGAAGTTGAACTACTCAAGAACGAAGAAACCTAAAAAGTCTGCAGAATATTTTATTATTATATTAATTGTTTTTTTTGCAATGCGTAAAAAGACAGCGACTACTTACACTAGTTCAAGTATCTGCAGTATATACGGCATACTGCCAGGGATTTACATTCTACCATCACGTTCCTTGCTTTCATCTTCAAGCATGTAAGCGGGCTTGTATTCACCATCCTTCATTTTCAGGGCAGGATTTGGCATGGTATTGTGACGACTGCCAATTGAAGTATATCCTCTATCATATAAGGACATATAGGGTATGTTGCATTCTTTCAATACACACCATACATCCGAATAATGCCAATTAAGGATTGGATTAATCCTAATGAATTTGGGCCAGTCAGGGTCAGTGGGAGAAAACAGGTTCAAATTTTCACTGTATGGATCATGCTTTCGGGTTCCCATGAGTATACCTCTGATACGTGGATGTGAGACTTGCAAAAACTCCAATGCGTCTTTAATGCTCGAGTTGATTTTGATAATGTTCAATTTGTACCTTTCTGTGCACTCTGAAATAAATTCTTCAGCTTCGGGAAATGGAGCATCCCCTTGGACATATAAAGCATTCAATTTGCCAGCAAACAACGGGTACTTTCTCATAACAGCAGCGTAGTGAAGGGCCAGTAATGCAGTGCAGTCTTTGCCACCATTAAAACTAATACACAACTCATCTAGTGCATACAACACCAATGTTTCCTGTAGTACAGCCCATGCACCTTTAACAGAAGCACTTAAGTTGCAGATATCTTTAGTTGATATGAGAGAGTGAATTTTCTGCAATGCTGGACAATCTGGATCTTTCTTGATTATCTCTACGTAATAATTTCAAAATAAGAAAATAAGTATTAAATAAATATTATAATTTTTCACACACCCACTTCCTTGCAAACATTTGTTTCAAATTCTCCACTGTGACCAAGGGTGGGAGAGGGATGGCCATGCTTACACTTGAGTGATTTGAGTAACGAATTAGACCTAAAACAGCCATGTTCAACAAAGGCAGTGTGGCACCTCAGGAAGAAGCCTATCAAGTTTGTATAAAAAATTTCTTTGTATCAACTATCAAGTACAAAAATTTAACATGTCATGAGCTGCAAATCTGTTCACCTCCTATCTTTACAGGTGTAGCTAGTCCACCGCCACATCATTAGACGACCGGTAAATTAATTTTTAGGGGACCACATATTGTCAGTACATGCATGAATCTAGGATATATATCAGGGTCTCTTTCAAGGGCGTCAATCTATCCCAAAAAGTGGAAGGGGGGGGGGGACGGACTCCAAACTAGGAAGGTCCGGAGGTGTGCTACACAATTTTTTTTTTTAAATTTTGGTACACTGAAACGGCATTCCAGTGTTTTGGAGGCACTTATAAAGTTTTGTTATATAATAGAGAGTGAGATACTGAATATATAATAGAGAGTGAGATACTGAAAATACACAGTGAAATATTTTCCATATCTTCACTAGTGAAGATATCGACTACGTGACTCTTTCCAATTTGCTTGTGAGCGTGAAATTTCACAATATTTTTGCTTGGGACTATATAATAAACAGAACATTACACGGTGGTTTGAAGATATGACTTTTATCTTCTCGTGTTAAAAACAATATTTTACACACTCGCTGCGCTCGTTCGTAAAATATTGTTTTCACCACTCGAAAATAAAAGTCATATCTTCGTATCGCCGTGTAATATATATCCTCTATATATTACAATGTGCATGATCTTAAATCCATTTTTAACGACGTGAGAAATCCGCTAAAAACCAACATGTCCTAACCTGCGAACATGATGTCACCAGGGCGCTTATATATAAGCGCTTCGTCGAGAATAACGTCTGTTCACAGGCTAACATGTCCTCACCCTTATTTTAATGATAATAATCTATTAAATTAACCATTTGCCTTATTTTGATGATATTCATCTATTTAAGGGAAACTCAGTTAAAACGTAATTATTTTTAAGTATTTACAATTTTACATAACATATTATATGCGATGTCAGTATTTGCTCCCAGCGGCTACAGAAAGATTATACGTTGCACTTTTTCTTATTAAATGTCTTCCTTTCAATCACAATTTTTGATGAATAGCATCCCCATACCATATGCATTAGGTTTTTAAATAACCAAGAAACAAAATTTCATTAAACATGTCAAAAAGTGTCTTTTTTTCATGGTTTTGGCGGTTTTTTGCTGGGCGATTTGCAGTAGAGTCCCGACATCAATATTAACTAGAGATGCGTATTTTCAGTATTTCCTATGGACGAATTTAGACAGTTTGGTTCAATAATTAGTGTGACAACACACACCATTTTGGCATGCTGTATGAGCAGCCCGCAACCAACTGGAGAAAATAGGGTCGCACTGTCAATCGCGTTGAAAAAATAATAGGGTCGGCAGATAAAAATAGTGTCGGTCGGGAACCGGAACCACAGGTATTTTTTTTAGGCCTCATAGTACAATTTACTAGGTCTACTGTAGGACTAATTCAAACTCAAAGGAATAAACTTTCCATTTCCTTTCTGGGGGATGAGTGTTTTGTTGATTGTCAAATTGTTAAATTGTATTGCACTTCATGGTGTTAGTCACAAGTAACAAAAGATCCATGTTTAACTGAAATTGGGAAAAATAATTGAATATTTATAATATAACTATTTTTTGGCTGACCTAAATTGGGAAATTGTGACATCAAGGTAATTGGGAAAAACTGTGTTTAATGCAAAATGTTTGACTAGAAAACAACTCTCAAACAAGGCATTGTAAAAAAGAATAAAGTGTGCTTGTTACATAGCATCAAAAAATATTCTTCTTTTTACAATGTCTTGTACAGTAATTAAAGTTCTTTTGTGAGGTAGAGGTTGTATTGTGCGTGCACATCCCCTTAAATTTAAACATCTCTCAAAGGTGGTCCCCCCAGTCCCCCTGTTGCTATCCCTCTGCTTTTAAGCCTCCATTCCGTGCCCCTGGATACAGTTCTGACATAGCTATGCAATCATACCATTTTCTGGCAAATTTTCTGAGGAGCAAAATTCAGTTCGGATGATAGCATTATCAGGCAATATGCTGATAAGATAATCCAAGGCTTCTGCCAATATGTTCGGTTTTAACGACTCAAGAGTCAGTTTAGTTTTAAACTCCTCGCAGCCAACTTCTGGATATGAACCAAGATGAACCTTTTGCCCATACTTATCATGCACCTTCTGTAACTCTGCAGCAACTGTTGACTCATGCACCGACAAGTACACCTTTTGCAGATAGAACATGTTTTCAGGATTTGAAAACACATGCGAATAACTATCAAATAATGATTGCAGAAACTTTGGTATTCCAGGAAAAATATAAACATTATGTACTGATATCAATGGAAATGGATTTCCAGTTGTTTCGGCAACATGTTGCTCATATAAAACTTTGCTAGAGGAAGGAACCTGGGCCATTTTCAGAACAAAACTGCTCAGTTGGGAAACGTCCCTCACTTTATAAAGTTTGGTTAAAGTATCCACCAAGTACTGATTCTGAACAAGAGGCTCATCAAATGCATTTGCAATTGCCATCACCGTTACGTCATCGTGAGTTGGTCCGATACCGCCAGAAGTGAGGACATAGGTGAATCGTGAAGAAAAATCACGAACGTGGGATGCAATCTCATCAACGTCATCGGGAATCACAGAAACAGCTTTCACCTTTACGCCATGTGACCACAATCTGGTAAAAAAAAAATGGGAATTCGTGTCCTTTGTGTGACCTTTAAGAATTTCATCTCCGATTATGAGAATTCCAGCCGAAGGAGGTTCAATTACGCTATTTTGCCTTCCTAATATTGACACACCTGCATCGGCCGCCATATTGGATTATACTGACTAACACTGACCTCTTAATAAGTGGAACGCTATAAAATGACGTGTAACCAGGGCGCTTATATATATATACCTTTGAAATTTGAAATTTAGTCTCCATGGAAGTCATAAAAAGGTACGGACATTATCGACCATAAATTCTCTTGTACAAGCTATTTTACCATTACAGCACACAAACCCTTTAGCCAAAGAAATACTTTAGCCCAGGCCCGTAGCTGGGGGGGGGGGCTGGGGGGCAATGCCCCCCACTCGGTGGGGCAGTGTCCCCCAGTGCCCGCCCACTCCGAAATTTGGTATGAAAAGTTGAGATAAAGGACCTGGAAACTAATTGTAATCATGGGACAAATTCTGTAAATTTTGTGGTAAATTTTGTGATGTTTCGATCGAAAAATTTTGTTAGGTTTCGGAAAAATTTGGTATGTTCGGAAAAAATTGGTCTGTCCGGAAAAAATTTTTGACCCCTAAAGTGGTACACTGACCGAAATTTTTTTGGCGACGGGGGGGGGGACTCTGCAGTGAGTCCCCCCGCCCCCCAGAAATTGAGAGCCAGCTACGGGCTTGCTTTAGCCATTTTGCCATTTAAACCATTCTAACACCAAAAAGAATGCGAAAAATGGCCAGACGAACTGAACAACTCAAAATCGCAGTTTTCTTCAATTTCCTGCAAAATCGTACTCGCCCCAGTTTTTCCGCATCACACGTCGATCAGCGCGCGCGCTCTCGTTGCGCCGCCTTGTATATAAGCGCCCTGCGTGTAACCTTCGATCATCACTCCGTCAAAAACCGTCAAAATCGAGGTCGGCAAAGAAGGGCCTGAAATCTGACCTATATAGGTCGGCACGTCTCGGCATTTCTTAAAATCTGTTTCACGTCTTGGAGCACTATTAATCACGCATTTACGAATCATTGAAATCGGAATATAACTGGAACGTTAACTCCAGGCTCCAGCCGGAAAATTCCAAAGTTGAAGCCAAATTTTAACTCTAGATGCGCGAAATTTGATCTTCAGACACCTAACGTATATACACAATACCCGTCAATTTTTAAACCTTACACCGTAGTGTGTTCAGTTAATCGAACTACGAATCGAATTCTATAATCGCTGACTTTTTAAAGTGCTTATGAAACGAAATTTTTGCCTCATTTTTTATTGTCTTACTAAAAGGTACTGCTTAAATGATGAAGAATGACGTTTACAGTATGTTCGTATCTTTAAATTCAAATATATTTATTGAGAACATTACATTATATAATTAATATTATATATAATTATATATAATTAATATTATGTATAATTAATATGAACTCAAATGGCATAAGCACAAACGAGACGCGAAGTCCCATGCAAGGTGCAAACCCCGAAGCAGCGAATACGTACATAGATATAAATACACACATACATAAAATACAAATATATAAAAGCCGCTTCCCCCTATTAGTATGACCATGAACACAACCACCTGAATGCTTCACGGACGTGTTAGCAAAATAATTTCAAACTCACAAGCATAATGAATGCTTCACGGATGTGTTGGCATAATAATTTCAAACTCACAAGCATAATGAATGCTTCACGGATGTGTTAGCATAATAATTTCAAACTCACAAGCATAATGTGGTTGCATTCAGTGAACACAATAAGAGGAACCGTCTATTAAAATTAAGATCTGTGACAGGGGCAGTCCCGCACCAGTGTCCAGGTGCATGGCATGTCCACGTCAAATGTTGCCGTAACCAAGTTAGCGTAAGTGGCTTTAAGAGATCTTTTGAAGATGGAGAGGCTGGCAAAGGTGGTAGAGGGAAGAATTTTGCAGACGTGGTTCCATAACTTGACAAGCCGGTTGAAATATGAGGATTGAAATGTTTTGGATTTACAGAAAGGGAGTTTGAGTGTGAGAGAAGGATTTCGACTAAGTCGTGTTCGGCCATTGTTGACAAATGAAACGAAACTATGCACGTCAAGATCAATATGTCCATACAGTGCCTTAAAAAAGAACACTAAGTCTTTTATTTCTCTCTCGTAGCACAGGGGTAATAAGCCAAGGGCTATCAGCCGCTGCTTATATGCAATTTCTCCGCGCTTGGCTTGCAGCATCCAAGAGGTGGCTCTCCTTTGTACACGTTCCACTGTGGATCTCATTTTGATGGTAGGAGGAGACCAGACTTCGGTGGCGTAACTTATCTGGGACTTCACGAGTGACAAGTACAGCGTCCGCCTCACTGCGGTGTTAGTCAGTAGAGGGCAAGTTCTTTTCAGCATGCCAAGCATCTTCTTCCCTTTGGTGATGATGGTATGAACATGATCGTCCCATGAGAGGTTGTAATTTATGAAGACACCAAGATCTTTTTCCTTATTCACACGAGTAAGTTCCTTTGAGCCCATGTGATATGCGTACGTCAGCGGGGGTTTTTTCCTTGTAATTGTCAACACCTTACACTTCGACTCGTTAAAATTGAGGTTGTTGTCACGGCTCCAGCAGTCAAGGTCTGTTAAAGCTTGTTGCAAACTTTCACAGTCACCTACTGATGTGATGGACTTGTACAGTTTGGTGTCGTCTGCATACAAAGCTGCCAAAGTCTCGTCAGGTAATATGTCGGGAAGATCGTTTATGAATATCACAAACAGAATAGGACCCAGGAGACTGGCTTGCGGCACTCCAGATGTAACTGGCACCCAATTAGATGTAGCTCCATCAATCACAACCCTTTGACGACGACCACTGAGATAGTCCGCGAACCATTCATATAAATGACCTGACACACCGTATGACGCAAGCTTGTGGAGGAGAATTTGGTGATCGACAGAGTCAAAAGCTTTCGCAAAGTCGAGGTAGATAACGTCAGTTTGAACGTTTTTGTCAAGGGATTGCCCGATGGCGTGTAGTACCGATAGTAGTTGACTAACGCAAGATCGCCGTCTAAGGAAACCATGTTGTGCTTTTGTGACGAGGTGCCTGACATGATTATATAGTCTGATGCACACGCAACGCTCTAGTACTTTGCCAACGATGGGCAGCAACGATATTGGTCTGTAATGTTCCGCCGGTTCTTTAAGACCTTTTTTGTGGACGGGTGTAACATTCGCAGATTTCCACTCAGATGGAACATGACCAGTATGCAAGGAACGGTTAAACAACTCACATATGCTTGGTGCGATTTCAAGGGCGCATACTTGTAACAGGCGAGCTGGAATGCCGTCGGGGCCACATGCTTTCGAGGTATCAAGGGCGCGCAAAAATTGCGCAACTTCGTCTACATCGATTGTTATCTCCGAGATGTTCTCTTTGCTTTCCGTTCGAGGCGTCTGGTTACAAGTGGTAGAAGATGGATGAAACACTGAAGAAAAGTAAGTGTTAAAAAGATCCGCTTTTTCTTTCGCCGTCTTGGCTGTGAAACCATTATATGTTATTTCGTTGCTCTGACCTGTCCGGTGGTGAATAATTGATTTATGGTAACTCCAGAATAGTTTGGGGTTGTCACAGAACGAACTTTCTATTTTAGCCAGATAGCCTCGGTGTTTACTTCGAATCAAGTATTTTAAATAGTACATGAAAAACCGGTTTCTTAGAAGACAAAATAAAAGTATGACTTCACACGTGATCATAAACTGGGTTGTCACGGCAATATGACGTATGCGTGCGACCCAGTCACTACCATAGAGATTATAAATAACACTAGAGGAGGCATCGAGTTTAAAAATTGGGAACGCAGCTAATGGGGAATTCAAGTCCCGGATATAAAATCGTGCTCTCATTGGCTGATTTGAAACTCATCACCAATGGGAACACGAATACACATCCGGGACTTGAATTTGCCCCCCAATAGTCGCCTTTCCTTTTTTTTTACTGAATTAAGATTACAATGCCTCCTCTAGTGTTATTTATAATCTCTATGGTCACTACAGTATTGTATTCCCAGAATTTAGGAAAAGTTGCGACGTTTCGTGCATTTAAATTAAAACGTTAAATGGTTATAAACATTCAATGATTCAAAGTTTGATCGGGCACTTTCCGCCCCGCAGTCTTGATAGGGTTAAAATGCAAAATACCCTCAAGCTTTTTACTCTAGAGTTTTTAAACCCTTAACAATGAAAAACCATAAAATATTTTATAAATAAAACTCTCGACTTTTTATATATGACCCTCTACTTTTTACCCTCGACATGCAGTGGACAAAAAAACTAAACTAGATAAGTTTTGGAGGGCGCGCGTAGGACGTAATGTGGGGGGAGGGGGCGTGGTGAATAGGGGTATATAAATCCGCCGATGCGCCCAAATTTGAAGCAAAATAGCGTTTGTCTAAATTTGAATCCGCTAAAAGCTCTACTACGAAGTCACAATCCCGGATCAGAACTAAATTGCAAGCTAAACCCACAATCCGAGCCAAAATATTATATAAATTCGCAATCCGTTGTATTAATAAGATCCGCAAATCCGTGTAAAATTTCGCCAGATCCGAAATCCGAACAATTTTTTCTGTGAAATCCGAAGATCAGAAAACCTATTCATCCCCCCCCCCCCCAATGTGCATCAAATTGTCTGGTACTTTGAAAGTTAATAAAAACCTTCCAAATTTGCACCCTATGATATCAAATTACGTTTCAATTGGGCTTCGGTGGCCGTGGCGCAATCGTCAGAGCACGCGCCAATCACCTCTGATCTCGTGGATTCGATTCCCGCTGTGGACGTTATGATATCCATGTGAAAAGAGTTGGTCAACGCTCTGCCAAAAGTCGCGGGTTTTCTTCGAGTAATCTGGTTTCCTCCCACAGGAAATGTTTATACAGGGTTGGTTGGGATTCGCCCCTAAGCCGGGATTATCCCTAAACTAACCCTTCCGTCTTGTGCTCCGTGTTTAGACATGGGTCAAAAACTAGCCATGAGAGGCGAACCTAGAAAGCCTTCCACTCGATCACCGCGCGTACACCCTACTTACACCCCCCACCCCCGCCATAATTATAAAATTACCCATACTATCGATATTATGCGGAATTTTTAGTTTATTGGATTTTAAAATTGTGTAGACTATTCACATGTATACATAATTTATACAAATACCGAAAAAGGCCTTTGCAACCGAATGGTATTAGTGCAATTGGCCCACGGAATTTCGGAATCGTAGTATATGACTTTCAATATTATTATTTCATAATGTCAATGACTTGAAAATTGAAATAATGGTTTTTCATGAAATATAAATAAGAAACCAAAGAGTCAAGTGGAAAAGTTAATGGCGCCCGCAATCAATTATTGTAACGAACAATTATAAAAAATCATCACGCAGCAGTCCAGATGTAGTTGATCATATAAGTGTGAAATATTAACGAATTGTTAATTACTAGAACATAAACAACAAGAATGAAACTGATTACAATATTAAATTATTTAAATTAAACTACTGAATTTAAATTATGTATAAATGGCATGTAAATTGCCAATATACTTTACTTACATTATTATTTGTTCTGCTAATTCTGTAAAATTAATGATAAATTCTCCTTTCACAACTCAAAACGAACAAAACAAAATGAAAGTGAAGACTAATTCTTTAGACACTTAATTCAGGTCAATTTACACTACAGGTTCCCGTGATATGTGTTGGCGTGACGTATACATGATCAGTCGCACTCATATATCTATAATACGACACGCAGACGTCAGAGGAAGGGAGTTTCTTCTACCCTTCCTAATTTGCATTAACAGCGCATCCCAAGTAATTTATACGTAACAATCGAGTGGCGGACTTCTCATGTATATATTTTGATATCTTCTGCCTTTTTAATGTCTAATGAACGTGTTTTTTTATAGAAATAAGCGTGTTACCAACACGTTCTGAAAGCCTATACTACTGATAAAGTTTTGTTGCTACATTTTTTGCGCCCTGATAACAAGTGATCTGATCAGTGCAATTCTGAATAAAATTTAAGAAAAGAATATGCTGACCTATGTGTGCCGTAAGATGTGATAACGTGACCGTCATTCTTGTTTATAAACTCTTGATGAGTAAAAGCTGCTTTCCAATTAAACGTTTTTTCATACGAATGTACATGCACGCACGGAAAAGTGTAAATCTTTCTAAATGTTATAGAAGCACTATAATTACCTCAACAAACACACTAAATCATTTACAAAACTAATGCCGACGTTACTTTTTAAAAAGATGCTTCCATGTAGCTATTTCATTTATTCGAGATTAGATCAGGGGAGTTGTGGAGGGAGACTTTATTTAATGCCTTTGGAAATATACGACTATATACTATAAATGCACTGGCAATTAAATTTGTTTGAATACGCATCATTACGCATGCGGAGTCATATTTGCCTATATCGCAAATACGCGATGAGAACAGATTACTGAGCCTTTTCAAAACGTGACGTAGCATGAATTGCGTGGGTAAAATTGTGAACACCCACATACCTGTCAATCCGTCGTAAAGAAAAAATTGCCAGCCTTATAAAGTCAAAATAAAACAAGATCATTAGATTTAGATCAAGTCCTACTTTGTGGCCTGTCGCAAAACTTTAAATGAGAATAATAATCTAAACCGTATAATTAATAAAGCGAATTTGCGCGAAACGTATGAAATAGTATCCTCAAAAAATTATTCATGTAAATTATTGCCAAGCAATTTTTACATAAATAAAACACGTACAAAAGCGTGTAAAAAGATCATCGAGAACTCTAACCATGTAACCAGACACGCCACTTGTGGCTGTGTCAATGTCACCAAGGTCAATGTCGATTACGTAATGAAGCCCGTATATGTAACATGCCCGTATATGTAACATGCCCGCTCTCCTCCGCAGAGGCTTTAGTTTTCTTAGGATTTAATATTACGATGAGAAACATTTCACCCTACTTTACATGGCGGATCTTGGAACACGAGCGTAGCCGCTGGGGGAAGGAGCGCAGTAAAGCCTCTGCGGAGGAGAGAGTAACATGCCCGTATATGTAACGTAACCACATCATATGGAGCGCCATGTTTGACAAAATCAATCGGCTCCGCTCAGGGGCGGGTCCAGCAAAAAATCTGACTGTAGCATAATACTAGATTTTGGAGGCACCAGTAGTAATATAGAGGCCGTTCGACCCGAATTTTTGAGGTGGTGGATGAGGTGGTGTGAGGTGGTGGAGTGTGAGGTGGTGGAGTTTTGAGGTGGTGGGTGTCCACCACCTCATTTATAATTAATACTCGTCCAATTGAGGAGGAGTAATGACGTCACTCATTAACATACGTCATAATTATATGCAATGACGTCACGCGGGCAGGTTTAAACACGATCGGGCGAAACTTGCTGACTACGCATTTTTTAGCGTCCCCCACGTTTATGATACAATAGTTAGGGCTATACACAAGAGAATATGTTGTTGTCTGGAGTTTTATAAGTACAGCTCTGGCATTTTGCTGTTATTGTCAAGTGATTCCTTTAATTTAGCTCCCAGAGGAGTAAAAAATCTGATACTATATGAAATAGCACTAGTGTTATATATCTAAAACTTATATATTCGGGGTATACAGCTATATGTTTTGTTGTTAAGTAATATATAAATATTATCAAGCGTCAAAACGCTGAGAAATAACATGCGGTAAAAGTTATTATGTATCTACAATTAAACTAATATTTAAATCCCGGTCTGCCATATGAGGTCTATATACGAGAGAATATGTTGCTGTTTAGAGTTATATAAACACATGGAAATTAGAAGTTATGATATATAATTGTCAAGCGATTTCTATATTTTATTGCTAGTTTTTTAAAGTACTAAAACTCGGATAAGGTTAATAAATTTAAGCTATATTAAAGCACACCGGTTGCTATGTGTTGTTAGGGTGAAACTAATTAAAGGATTAACTTTTATCAGAGATTTGCATTTTTCTACTGTGTGGATAAATACGGGTAGATTAGGATATTCATTGCGCGGGCGTCGCGGGTTATCCGTGCGGGAAGAGAGAAAGCGATTTAGACAAGACAGGAGCGCTTTGCAGCCAAAAGTTGAAAGACTTTGTGTGGAATCCTGTAATGGTTGTCAAGTCGGTCATCCTAGTCAAAGACAACATGACTGCCTTATGATGAACGAAAACGATCGAGGGCAAATAAGGAATCTATTCGTCACAAAAATCATATTTTAAACGTATTTTAGACATATTTTAAACTAAACAGTTCCTAATCCCGAGTTGTCAACGTCGTTGTTAAGGTCAATATTTACATGTTGTTCAACGTTATTTTAGCAAATATTCTACATACATATATACTGTTAAGATGATCATAAGTAAGCTTATCAAGAATATAAGTTAGAATTGGAACAGTTGTAATATATTTTGCAATAAAAACATGTAATCGTTATATACGTTGTTATTTGTTGCTAAGTCATTAGCGACGCTTGCGTGCATGCATATATTAACGTACAACACATTTGTACACTAATCAGGCGGGCGGATCGCGCTGGCGGAAAGAGCGGGCTTTGCCGGCAAAAATTTACACAATATTTCAGTTTTTAAATTTATTTCTTCAAAACGTTTTACAAAATTATGTTTCTAATATATATCGTCACTTGTTTCAGGGTTTTCGCTATCAGATTCTTCATCATAGCTGCTTTCATCATCGTGGCTGCTTTCATCTTCCGTAATCCATTTGGTATGTCTTGGGACTGTTATATGAGAACACAGTTTTAACCTCTTTGTAGTTGAAAAATTACTTCGTTGGCCCTGCCTTCTCTTGCTTCCGCGCCCTGCATGTTGTAGTAGGGCTTTTGCTCCTTTTTCGGCAAAGTCTTTAAAAACGTCACCTCCGTGAGTCTTTACAGATTCTTTTACATTTTTTCCTTGGAGTACATCTTGACCCACTTCTGTGGCTGCTTGCAATGCTCTTTTGCCAACAACTTTAGCGCCTTGTTTGAACAGAGGGATAGCATATCTCGCAAGGATCTTGAAAATACTTCCGATCCCGTATCCTCTTTGAAAACGTGCACCACGATACCCAGCGATGTTTCCGCCACGCTGCTGTCTCAAGAAATGGTCTCTCAGTAGTTTTTCGTCTACAACAAGTGTATCTCTCGGCATGTTGATATGTTCAGTTCAACTTCACGCAGTCAACTAATCAAATATCACTTTGGTCGCCTATTTTATGGTTAAAGGACTGCCTTTCATCCGTTCTGATATCTATAATTTCACCTCGGCGACAATGTGGGCAGCTGGTGATTACATGTGTAAAATCTCCTTTGGACACTTGAAAATCACAGATCATACAGCGACAGTTTTTACAATTCGGATAAAAATCTGTCCATGTGCATACGGGGCACGTACTCAAATGGGAGATGTATATTACTTTGTTACAACTGTTACAAGTTGCGTCAGCATCAGATTGTGTATCCTGACGGGACCACTTGTGGGCTAACACAGAAAGGACATGTCCATTGAAGATTAGGCTTTTATCAATTTCCAATTCTGCAAGACCTTTTATAAAAATACTCAATCCAGTTGGTTCGGGAATATCTGGATGATAAGGCGTCACGCAATATTTCAGAAGGTCTACAATGTTAGTGCCTCGTATATTATGTCCTCTGTAAACGATTTCTCCTTTTCCATTCCAAGTCAAAATCCCCGTAGATGTTAAAATAGAATGAAGGATTTCTTCTGCTTCGTGTTCATCATCAACGTCAAGATATTTGAGAATGTCTTCAAGTCTCCACTGTTCAGGAGATGATCGTTTGTCGCTATCCTTGATTGGAATGAGGAGATGTCCTTCATACTTTTTATTTTATATTAATTCTGCAAGGCCTTCTAAAAGTGGTCCAAGTACCAATCCCAGAAAGCCGCTTCCCCGCTGAACAAGAATTTCCTTTTTCGTCTTAAAATTTCTATCTCCGTCTGCTAAATCAGCTAGATCTTGTTCGAAAGGTCTGAGTTTGTCCTTTGTTTCTTTAGAGTATGTGAAATTTTCTATACAATGACACAAGCATCGAATTTGCTCAGCTGATGTAGAATTAAGAAGAGCTTGCTGTTGAGTTGGATGAGAAGTACATAAGAGTTCTACAAATGGTCTGTGTTTCATATAACTGCAAGTCATCTCTGTTCGGCGGTCAGCAACGGAATGAAGATTTAGTTGGAAATAACACATATATAAGGATCGGCTCGCCCTCTATAGATTAGGTCTAGACAATAGTCTTCATAGTCTTTACTATAGTCTTTCATAGTCTTTACTATAGTCTTTCATAGTATTTACTATAGTCTTTCATAGTCAGGACTATAGTCTTTCATAGTCAGGACTATAGTCTTTCATAGTCAGGACTATAGTCTTTCATAGTCTTTACTATAGTCTTCGTAGTCATAACTATAGTCTTTCATAGTCAGGACTATAGTCTTTCATAGTCAGGACTATAGTCTTTCATAGTCAGGACTATAGTCTTTCATAGTCTTTACTATAGTCTTCGTAGTCATGACTATAGTCTTTCATAGTCAGGACTATAGTCTTTCATAGTCAGGACTATAGTCTTTCATAGTTTTTACTATAGTCTTCGTAGTCATTACTATAGTCTTTCATAGTCAGGACTATAGTCTTTCATAGTCAGGACTATAGTCTTTCATAGTCAGGACTATAGTCTTTCATAGTTAGACTATAGTCTTTTATAGTCAGGACTATAGTCTTTCATAGTCAGGACTATAGTCTTTCATAGTCAAGACTATAGTCTTTCATAGTTAGACTATAGTCTTTCATGGTCAGGACTATAGTCTTTCATAGTCTTTACAATAGTCTTTCATAGTCAGGACTATAGTCTTTCATAGTCAAGACTATAGTCTTTCATAGTCAGGACTATAGTCTTTCATAGTTAGGACTATAGTCTTTCATAGTTAGGACTATAGTCTTTCATAGTCGGGACTATAGTCTTTCATAGTCAGGACTATAGTCTTTTATATAGTCAGGGCTATAGTCTTTCATAGTCAGGACTATATTCTTTCATAGTGAGGACTATAGTCTTTCATAGTCAGGACTATAGTCTTTCATAGTCAGGACTATAGTGTTTCATAGTCAGGACTATAGTCTTTCATGGTCTTTACAATAGTCTTCATAGACGCGACAATAACCAACGGGATAAATACACCTCTTCACTCTTGCTTTAAATACACTGACTCTTGAGAAGTAAACATGTCTTATCAATGCGACATCTGCGGTAAAACGTTTGCAAATGCGAGTAATCTCCTTCGCCACAAGAAGGTTGTCCATGCATATGGAACTCGTAATCTTGGGCAGCAAACTCTCACGGTGAATGGGGTTACAGTGATGCAGCATCTCTTTACATGCATCGTTGCAGGATGTACCCAAAGCGGCAAAACCGTATGGGTGAAATCTCTCTTGGAGAATGCTCAAACGACTATGAGTCCTACTCCTCAACGTATTATTTGGTGTTATGGTCAATGGCAACCGTCCTATTTTGATATGATGAGGATAATGCCTGGAATCGAGTTTAATGAAGGCATCCCCGAAGATATCGACAATGCGGATTACTTGGACGTATCGCAACGGAATTTGATCGTATTGGATGATCTTATGGCTCAATCTGGCAAAGATAAACGTATTTCTGATCTTTTTACGAAAGGAAGTCATCATCGAAATTTGTCTCTCATCTATATTGTCCAAAATATATTTCATCAGGGCAAAGAAATGAGAAATATTATTCAAGTCACCAAGAGATAAACAACAAATTTCTATACTTGCAAGGCAAATAAATCCCGGCAAAGTACAAGAGTTTATGAGGAGTTATGAAGATGCTACGAGCCGGCTTCACGGATATTTGATGTTGGATTTAAAGCCGATAACGAGTGACCAAGATCGACTCAAGACAAACGTACTTCCCGGCGAGATTGCAAAGTTTTTATACAAACAGTCGTGTCGTCAACCACCACTTGCAAACGCAATGTATGATGCCGAACAGAGAATGAAAGAAATCATGGATGCACCACAGCTTAGCGCAGTGGAAAAAAGCAAATTATACTCTGATCAACTAAATCGGTTTTTGACATTCAAAAATAAGATGGATGTTCCGACTCAAGCTCCTGTTCAGACAACTCCATTCGTGCCTGCAGAGATGCCACAACCCAATGAATCTGTCAAGATAGCACCACCAGTGCCTGCTACACCTAAACCTAATCTCCTTACACCACCACCAACAGAAGAGGAACGGCCAAAACTCAAGCGCAACTTTTTCCACAATTGGGTAGACTCTACAGATTGGAGGCCCCAAGATTTGGCAATGATGACCCCTGAACAAAGAGAAGGTTACGAACAAAGATTACTTCGCGAGAGGCAGAAATATATTCCAATGAAGAATGAAGATGTTGCAAGGTTATCCCCAGAAGATAAACAAGAATATGAAAACTCTTTAAAAATAACAAAAACTCCTAGACGTTATGCTCTTAGAAGTAGACCGTACTAAATTTTGTAAAACATTTTGAAGAAATAAATTTAAAAACTGAAATATTGTGTAAATTTTTGCCGGCAAAGCCCGCTCTTTCCGCCAGCGCGACCCGCCCGCCTGATTAGTGTACAAATATGTTGTACGTTAATATATGTATGCACGCAAGCGTCGCTAATGACTTAGCAACAAATAACAACGTATATAACGATTACATGTTTTTATTGCAAAATATCTTACAACTGTTCCAATTCTAACTTATATTCTTGATAAGCTTACTTATGATCATCTTAACAGTGTATATGTATGTAGAATATTTGCTAAAATAACGTTGAACAACATGTAAATATTGACCTTAACAACGACGTTGACAACTCGGTATTAGGAACTGTTTAGTTTAAAATATGTCTAAAATATGTTTAAAATATGATTTTTGTGACGAATAGATTCCTTATTTGCCCTCGTTCGTTTTCGTTCATCATGCGGCAGTCATGTTGTCTTTGACTAGGATGACCGACTTGACAACCATTACAGGATTCCATACAAAATCTTTCAACTTTTGGCTGCAAAGCGCTCCTGTCTTGTCTAAATCGCTTTCTCTCTTCCCGCACGGATAACCCGCGACGCCCGCGCAATGAATATCCTAATCTACACGTATTTATCCACACAGTAGAAAAATACAAATCTCTGATAAAAGTTAATCCTTTAATTAGTTTCACCCTAACAACACATAGCAATCGGTGTGCTTTTATATAGCTTAAATTTATTAACCTTATCCGAGTTTTAGTACTTTAAAAAACTACCACTAAAATATAGAAATCCCTTGACAATTATATATCATAACCTCTAATTTCCATGTGTTTATATAACTCTAAACAGCAACATATTCTCTCGTATATAGACCTCATATGGCAGACCGGGATTTAAATATTAGCTTAATTGTAGATACATAACTCTTACCGCATGCTATTTCTCAGCATTTTGACGCTTGATAATATTTATATATTACTTAACAACAAAACATATAGCTGTATACCCCGAATATATAAGTTTTAGATATATAACACTAATGCTATTTCATATAGTATCAGATTTTTTACTCCTCTAGGAGCTAAATTAAAGGAATCACTTGACAATCACAGCAAAATGCTAGAGCTGTATCATAAACGTGGAGGGACGCTAAAAAATGTGTAGTCAGCAAATTTTGCCCGATCGCGCTTAAACCTGCCCGCTTGACGTCATTGCATATAATTATGACGTATGTTAATGAGTGACGTCATTACTCCTCCTCAATTGTACGAGTATTAATTATAAATGAGGTGGTGGACACCCACCACCTCAAAACTCCACCACCTCACACTCCACCACCTCACACCACCTCATCCACCACCTCAAAAATCCGGCCCGATCGGCCCCTATATTACTACTGGTGTGGCAGTTGTTCAGTCCATTAAAGGAAAGTGGAAAACGTTTGGAGAACTCGCAGATGCTATCTTGAACAGTCTCAACAAGCTAGCAAGGCAATGGAATTGCACGCGTTTAGATTTCGTGGCAGATCGATATCATGTCTTAAGTATTAAGAATACGGAGCGAGGAAGAAGAGCTGAGAAATGAGTTCAGAGAGTTCACATTTTTGGTAAAGATCAGAATGTCCCAAAACAATGGAAAATACCTATATCTTTACTACCCAGTGTCCAAAGTCTTAGAACGATGCGTACTTAACAACATTAAATGCCATCTCCACCGGCTAGTCCACAGTAGTCAACATGGGTTTTTCACGGGAAAGTCATGTACAACCAACCTTATCGAAGCACTAGATAACATCAGCTCCCTCCTGGATAGTGGTAATCAAATAGACGTGACCTATTTAGACATGTCTAAAGCCTTCGATAAAGTTAATCATGAGCTGCTGCTTTCCAAACTTAGCAAGCTTGGATTTGGAGGTGGCCTACTACAATGGTTCCGGTCCTACTTGTCTAATCGGCGACAGCGCATTACCGCCCTCGGTGCTACATCTAACACCTTACCTGTAACCTCTGGGGTACCTCAAGGCTCCATACTAGGTCCCATATTATTCCTCTTATATGTTCATGACCTACCCGGTCTCGTCAAATCCAGTCAAGTCGCTATGTTCGCAGATGATGCGAAAATATTTAAGTCTATCGCATCAATAAACGATACGAAATTACTCCAACAGGACTTATCCAACTTAGAATCCTGGTCTTCGACTTCCGGTCTCCCCTTCAATCAAAGTAAATGTCGGTCGCTGTCTATCACTCGTAAAACGAAGCCAGTGGTGACTACATACAAGATGAAGGGTGAAACTCTAGAAATAACAAAATCGGAACGAGATCTTGGCGTCTGGATGTCAACTGATCTCACCTGGAATAATCAAGTAGTAGAACAATCTTCCCGTGCTAACAAGTTGGTAGGTTATATCAGACGGAACGCACGGTTCATTCAAAACACCAGCGTGAGGAGGGCATTGTATTTAACATTAGTACGCCCTCACTTAGGATATGCCATCCAGATGTGGTCGCCATAGTCCATCAACCTAATTGCAAGATTGGAAAAAGTTCAAAGACGTGCCACAAAATTTGTTCTCAATCTGCCGTTTTCCAGTCAAGACAGTTATACCTCGCGATTACAG
>CACRXK020007484.1:7339-19404 GCA_902702795.2 Paramuricea clavata
TATTAAATTCATACGAATTATAATATACGACAAGTTTTCTTTACTATCATTTATTTGAAGGAATTTGTTTTGGCCGTCGTCGTGGTGTTGCCGTCCTAAAAGCCCAAGCTCGCTAATAATTCACAAAACGTCGTAAAATTCCATGCACATACAACTCAAAGTCTCTTTGTTGCTTCACTTTGGATAAAAGACATTAATAAATGCAAGAAATTGTTCGAATCTACCATTTCATCTTCAAAACAAAATTGTTCGCTTCTACATACGCCATTTTGTTCGAACAAAGCTTGTCTGAACTCAGGGCATTCGTTTACATTTATTTATTTATTTGTTTGCAAATATTTACAGAGGATAAAAAATATGGGCGCTTTCCATTAACACGGGCCAGAACGGTCAAATTTTTTAATGGAACACAAAATATTTGGGCTTTGGGCCTATCTGCATGACCGGAAAATTTAGATAACATTAGAATGAGGTCCATTTCCGCTAGATATTTGAGAAACATAAACCCAGATCTTTGAGAAACATAAACCCAGAAATAAGGCTAAATGTATATTTATTTCTTACTCGATAACGTTGCTTTTACCAGGGCGATGACGAGAATTTGTACGCGTCCATCCACGAATTGCGTGACAAGATTCAAGAAATTTCCACGCAGATTCAGGAAGAGGCTGCGGAGATCACACGAGCAAGTGGCGGAGGTCTGGGACTGCCTATGGAGGATAGGATGATGAATATGGAGAGACTTGACGCTCAGTTCAGAGAGAAACAAGAAGAGCTACAGTTGCTGATGCAAGAACGGGGGGCAAGGTGAGTGAAGGGGAGTGGGTGCTGAATGGGGAGGGGTGCATCTATTTCCCCAAGGCCGAAATCCCGACCCTAAACTTTTTTATTGGATCATGCTTGTAAGTGTGTCCACTTAGAGGAAAACGTTTGTGAAAAATGGAAATTTGAGGCAATATTAAGGAAATTTATGAAGCACTGACTAAACAAAATCCGGTTGTTAGGAAAATTTTAAAAAAAGTTTAAAAAAAAGTTAAAACCGACCTACCCTACCTAATTTTTTACAAGAAGAAATAGGAAACCCACATATTTTTTGGCCCAATGATTGTATATATGATATGTAGGGATTGGACGCTCAGTTCAGATAGAATAGGAAGGTTTCAGTTCTACATACTGCGAAAGCGGAAAAAGTGGGAAAATTCAATGGAATCGCTCATGTGCAACCATCCGTATTTCGCAGACACAATTTCTCGCGAAGAATTTCCCCGTCGTGGAATTACAGCATGATCGACAGTTATATATGAATGCGTGGTGTTTTCCACCAAAAAACCCCAATTATTTATCGCCATGGAAATGTCAGTTCAAAGACCTTATACAACTGACAGCCCATGACGCCTGCTTCAATTGCTTTATTACTGTTTTTTAATTTTATTTATAGACAAAGTGCCGCCAGGAACAAAGGCAATCATTCAACATCCACAGATGTGTGACAATACCATGCTTTCAAACAACATTCTTTCAAACAACATACCCTTTCGTCAAACTAATCACGCAATCACAAACGTTCATTGTTGCAACGATAAAGAAGGTTTGAGGAAATTTACACGGTTTTCAATCGCAATCGGCTGCTAACTTGCCCAGGTTTTGTTCCATTTTGATCTTTTCTGCTCGCACACGTCAAAACGTACAGACCTACAGCAACCTTGTAACAATATGCTGGTCAGGGCCTCTTTTAAGAATTTGTCAGTGGAGGGGTCATCAAGAGAAAGGGATCCAACTAGGAGGTGGTGGACGGGAAAAGTGGGGACTTGTCTGGCCCAGAAAAATTTTTAAGTGTCAGGGGCTTGATTTTCGGCATTTTTAGACACAATCTTTTATATATATTCATCCGCTGGACAAGGATTTGGTCATGGGAATACTAAAATACTCTTCTCGGGGACGCCGGAACGATAAAAAGGCAAAGGGGGGCAAACGCACACCAAAGGGGCACCTCCATAGATCCCGGTGAAGATATAAACCTACAATGTGTTGACTTGCCAATGAAAGCAAACGTACTTAATCAGGTCACATTCAAGATCACACCTCATGATTTTGCCCAAAAAGCATCACTGGAAATGTGATTTATCAGGTAGTATTTTATAACTCAAAGGGCACTTCTGCCCCCCTTGCCCCTCCTAGCAAAAGGCAAGAGGGGCAGCTGCCCCTCCTGCCCCCCCCCAGTTCCGGCGTCCCTGACTCTTCTTAACTAAGTTATTCTTCCCTTTGCTTATACTGTAGACAGATGGGACCTTCACTGGGGGGGGGGGACAACATGGTTCACTAGAGGGGCCAAAACAGGGGCTGGAGGGGGGGGGGACAAGTCCCCCCAGTCTATGGTATTAAAAGAGGCCCTGATGCTGTTATCTTCTCAAGTTGCTACAGGTTGTCACTGCCAACTTGTTGACAAGTTGTCGAACAACATGTAACAATCAAACTGTTAAATCATTGCTGTTGAAGCAAGCCTTATAACTTGTCACCAAGCTGGGAACAACCAGTCAAAACACAATCAGATGTTGCTTTTTTTTAACAACCTTGTAAAAAGTTTGCCTACTGTATGAAATGATGGTTTGAGTATATGATAATCTATCGCCTTGCTGTACAATGTGTTCACTTTAATGTATAGAAGCTTCAAATTTAGATGTCTTACAGTATTGGTCTATCCACCCTGATAAAAAACTTAAAAAGAATTTTATCTACCTTTGAGGTATAAGTAAGAAAGTGATTTTAAACTGAAAGAATCTGACATGATAAAATAGGCACTCGGAATATAGTAAATACACGCGTAAGAACGCGCAAATTGTTGCAGAAGTGCAAACAGGTTGTAACAAAGTTGTCGGCTGTCAAACCGATATCAGGATGTGTTCGCACTGCTTGTTCCCAGTTGTTGTGACAAATCTGGAACAATTTGTTATCACCTTGTCACAACAGTAACAGACTTGCTAGTAGTTGTTCCAACGAAACTAATACAGGCTGTTGCTATACGAACTTGTTATCGACTTGTATCAGTCTTGTTGGAACAACTTCAGTTCTGAGTCTGTTGGCCTCATCAACCTTGTTACAAGATGATAACATGCTAGCTTTTGATCAAATGCATTTGTCATATTAAATTTGTCAAATAAAATTTGCTCGTGTAAACGGGGCTTAACAACTTGTTCCAGACTTGTCAAAAACTGGGAACAAGCCGTGCGACCATGCACATCTTATTGACAAGCTGTTAGATTTTTACGCGTGTAATATTTAATAATTTCGTTCTTATAAGAGCATTAATTGTAGAGAATTATGAATAAATGTGATTATATTCATCTGAACTTTGTTTGAATGTACAAGCAGTTTTAGGGCCCGTATATTAGGGTATATACACTTGCAATTTTTGCTGCGATTTGCCGATTTCTAGTCGATTGTTCTGATGCATAGTTACACGATATACCGGATTCGCTTGTCACAACATCAAATTTATAATAACTGTTTCCAGGAAACGCTCAAAGCCATTTCCACTCAGAACATTTTCCGAAAATATCATTGTTAAAAGTTTGTGCTAAAAAGTCAACTTTGATGAAATTTAATTTCATCACTGATTGACCCCAACACTAATAAATTAAAATGAAAGAACATTTTTCTTTGAATGCCTTTGTCTTTGATCGATCATGCAATTTTTCAGCCTCGGTGATATTGCCGAATGAATAAATACCAGCATATTATCGCTTTGTTTCTCGCAAAACCAACTTAACGTGGAATGTTATTTAAATTTGTCCGCATTGAAAGAACTCTTAGACTGTCGAATAACTCTTCCATAATTTTCATATTTTTTCTTTGTTTAGGAATAGTTTTCTTTATATTGTAAGTTTTCTTTATGTACTATTTGGCTTCAAAAACGTTTGCATAATAAGTCAAATCTGAATATGAAAAATCTTTATATAAAAATCTTTATATAAAAATCTTTATATAAAAATCTTTATATAGTTTGCATAACAATGTCTTTTGTTAAAGTGTTCTTTAGCTGGTATAAAGACGTATGCACGTGACTAATTTCTTACTCAAGATTGGATAATTGCTTCATGAATTATTAATGAGTTTTTGAAATTGTATAAACAAAACTTTCTGCATACAAATATATTGGTCACGGCCATTAAAATCATCAATATAAGAAGATGTACGTATATGTGCATTGGTGGAGGTGGGTGGTAAAATAAAACGTGTGTTTTGAAGTCCTACGGTGGCGGAACTAGAAAGTCTAGAAAGTATACCAATTATGACCATATAAGATATCTATGATTATGACATGATACCAAAGTTACTGGACTCTTTCCAGAAAATGCGGAAATGCTTGTGCTAGCTACAATGACAATGGCCTTCGCATCCAAATATTGCTAATTGTGAAAACACAACTACACCATGTATTCGTTTCACTTTCATAACTCGTTTCGAAAAAGTTCATCAACTCTGCATGCATGGCCAGTACCAAGTGTAGCTGCGACTGTGTTCGATCTAAATAAGAAATGTTGGCGGGATCACACTATCAAAGTTTCTGTGATCACAGACACAATAAATACCAGCATATTATCCACAGCGAAATTCTAAGTTTCGATGCATTTGTAAGAAATGTTTGAGGGGACTGATTCAGTGTTCAACACAAGTCAGTTTCACTCAAACATCTCTTACAAATCCTTCAAAACTTAGAATTTACCGATGCAAAATTCCTACTGTGATCACAGAAACTTTGATAGTGTAAACCAGGTTTTATTACTAGTGCAGGCAGTAGTGGTCAAACGTGAACATATGATTTGCTTCGCCCTTATAAGAAAACGTACGTCTATAGTTTTATTTAGTTCCATTGTTATAATACACCATTCCCAAAACCGGTTGTTCACTTGTTAATACTGAAAGATCTTTGATTTCGCCTGTCGAGTCCTCCCCGGTGAACACGGGACCGACCTGGCACCTGGGAGTTTCCAAACTTTCCATGCAAACAAAGGGAAACGGATGACTTTGCTTACGCCGGTTACACGTCCGGTGTTCTTGAGAACATTGTCTGTCAGCTAGTCTGTGACGTTTGTTAGTTGTCTGAGAGGACCAATATGCATGTAAATATCAAATACGGATGATTATGATTTTATATTGACCAGGACTTGTTGTAAGAAGTTTGGAACAAGCTGTTAACAACTTGTAACAGGCTTGATGGCATCTATCAAACTTGTAACAAGGTTGTTCTAACAAGTCTGATACAGTCCTGATATAACAAGAAAGTTACAAGGTTGACGACACAAGGTTGTAACAATATTGTTATATCTTCACTGTATCGGACTTGTTGGAACAACCTTGTGACAAGTCTGAAAATATCAACAAGGTTGTTACAAGTTGTTGACAGCTTGTTCCAAACTTGTTGACAACTTGGGACAAGCACACAACTTGTTGACGGCTTGTTGGCAGACTTCCTTGACAAGATGTGAGATTTTTCCGTTTGTAGTTCAATGTTGTATTCAGAATGACAACGTTGACGAGGATACCCCAGCTGGGACCACAATTATTGAAAAAAATTTATTTGCATGAATAATTTCTTTGTTTCGAAAGCGTGTCTTTCATTTCGCGTCGTGTTTTCTATATCATTGTTGAGGTAATTAATACTGGAGATTTAGAAAGAGATAGTACCAAGAAAGCAGCCTTAAATTTGTTAAAGAAAACAAGAGTGTACAGACGTCTAGGCTAAGATAAAGGGTTGCCGGTGGTGTACTGTAGACCGCCTGTTGTGCACGCCAACCCCCTCACGTGAATTTATAGCCAACTGTCAACTCATTTCCATGTGTTACCATGGTGGAAATTATATGCAATTTTAATTTGTTTTAACCAATGATACGCGAAGGCAAGCACCAAATATAATGTAAATAGACAAGGCAGCACTGGATTATTCAAACTTCGAGAAGGTTTAATATACTTTGCAGGAAGTGCAAAATTCTCCGGGAAACGAGTTATATCAAACAAAGATGGTGGTTTAAACTGCCGTCTGAAAGAAATTATGATTACAATTAGCCTTTGAAATATAGTCTTGAAGCGTTGGCGTAAGTCGTTTTACTTTTCTCTGCAACGATTTAATATACTTTCGAAGGAAGACATACATTAACAATGTCAAAGTTCAAAGGTAGCAAAAAGCGCGATTTGAAGCATCAGGAATCGAGTAGTTCAATGACTGTTGACAAAATTATAGCCAAAATGGAAGATGGCATGACAATGACAAGGTTTTATCCGACTGGTAAACGAAAGCCGGAAAATCGAGTCTATTATGTGAACGTTGCAAGAATGATATTCTACTGGACAAGACCTGATCGCCATGATCGCCCTGTAGAGGGTTCAGGTATTTACATGTTTAAACGTTTTAAGATAAAAAAGTCCTAGAATTTGAACATGATAAATTGCCTAATCGAATCCCTAAATGAACTCGCTGTAATCTCAAATACAACTAACATACTGCACTTGAGAAGTATGGAGATACAATGCTCAAATTATAAACGGCAATATTTGTTTATAATGCCTTATTTAGCCGGGCATAGTACAGGAATACACAACCTCTGAAGCTATAAATTGCTACTTTCCGAGGTCAATTGCTACATTTTATGGTTTAGTGAATAGTTTTGGCTTATATATGTGGCTAATCCTGAATTAATGCTAATATTCTTACTTATGACCATTGACATTGTACTTTCCACTGTTTGGATCACAAATTCTAATGCATGCAAATGCTCTTTGGAATTTTGGTATTTTGCAATACCCTGAGTTTGGTCTAAAATTCGTTGTTTTTGTTAAACTGAGCAAGCAGGGGACTGCAGAGGTCATCAGCTTTTCACATGAGCCTGGCTTAGCTAGTCGGGATGAATCATGTCACAAACATTTTTCCCTCACCATGAAAGGTCATTTGAATAAACTTCATGCTGTCACTGGAATCCAACTATGCCAATTCAACTTTGAAATATCATTTTGGTGTTTATCAATGTTGTGATAAGAGCTTTATTATAAATGAATCATCCCAGTAAACTAGACCAGCCCAGCTCCTTAACACTTACAGTGCTTTAGTCAGAATGAAGTACAAAGTCCACTTTGATGTATGTGGGTGGGTGTGGAAGTTGGAAAGTCTGGAGAATAATCCCTCCCAAATAGGGAATATTCAAGTACACTACAGATATTAGCCATTAACACCCAACACTTTTCTCACATCTAGTTCCCTGCCTGTAGGTTTTATTTATGCGGAGGTAGCCAAGAAATATAATTGTAGTTGCTAGTCAGTAATTCCAGGTTTAGATACTAGCTATCTCCACTGCCTTTCCTTTCCATGATTTGTGGATCGAGTTGGCCTGTTAAACGTCAGGATCCAGGGTGCATTCCATGTAAACTCTACACCGGAGATACGCCAACATGTACGATCCTTTACGCCAATACATCGGAGATTTTCAATTTGGGGGACTTAAATCCATGTTTTGAAAATAGCAAATATGATGTGTTTTTAATATGTACTGCATCATGTCAACATCATATTTGTGTAGTTATACTGTCAATTTACATGTGGCCATGAAATCAGGCACAAACTAATCACTTGTTTTCGAGTGATCTCACGCCATTACGCCAACAATTTTGTAACATCACACCGGATATATCTGGCGTGGAGTGCATGGAATACATTTTGAATTTTGAGTATCTAGTTACACACATAAAAATACACAAGTTGTTACAGGTTTGCAAACAAGTTGTCACAAATCTGTTCACCAGTTGTGTTCACACTGCTTTCTCCCAGTTGTTGTAACAAGTTTGTAACAAGCTGTTAGCAACTTGTAACAAGCTTGATGGCATTATCAGACTTGTTACAAGGTTGTTCTAGCAAGTCCGATACAGTCATGATATAACAAGAATGTTACAAGTTTGATGACACATTAGGTTGTAACAATATTGTTATATCATATGACTGTATATGGAACACCCTTGTAACAAGTCTGATAATATCAACAAGTTGTTAACAGTTTGTTCCAAACTTGTTGACAACTAAGGACAAGTAGTGCAAATGCAACATGTTGACGACTTGTTGGCTGACCTGCTTCAAGATGTGAGATTTCTGCGCATGTAGATTATGGAAGTAGGCTGCTTTACTCAATCATAATTACTCAACACGTCCCAGTTTGACAAGTTAATTTTTCTGACCAGTCTTCAACTGAATAAAATAATGAAGTATGTTGCATTATGGAATTTTGTGACAAGAAATGATCCAGACTTTCCCTACAGAGGATGTTTAAGCCCCTTTAAACTAAGCTTTCGATCAAGTTTATTAATATTTAATTATATGTAGTCTTATGATTGATTATAAATTCACCAAATTAATTTCATTTTTTATTAAATATATAAAATAATATTGTAAGTGATACAAATGTTGGAAAAGTATTGAATAAGTGTTTGGTTAGGTAAGTTATGTAAAATGTAACACCATTGACTTGTTGTACCCAAGAATTGTCCTGCCCTTGAATTATAACCCTTTGAGCAGCCGCAATCTCCCCCTGACGAGTAAAGTTGCAAGGTATTAGACAGAGTAAGATAATAAAGTAGGGCATATCATGACACAATGCAGCTTAATGGCTAATTATCTTTCAAGATCATATAATTGCAACAGAGTAAACATTACATTTTTCGGTTGTCAGGATGAATTTTATTTTGTTTTATGTTTGTTTCATCATTTCATTTGCTTTAAACGAATATCCAGTCAGGACAATACTGCATAACTGTTACATATTAAATAGTCATAGGTGGGTGTAGGGTGGGGTGTAAGAGGTGCCTACACCGCACCATTTTTAGACCGCAGGTAATAGTGGTGTGCACCCTACAGGTGAACTTATTGCCCCCTCTCAGAGTGTACATACCCCTGCCAGATCTTAATCTTGCTCTGGGTAGATGGTGGAAGAGTTGTGCCCCCCTGATGAACCTAAGTCCATCCTTGGGTAGAAGAGGTGTGCCCCCCTACGCCCTACCAAATGAACCTTAGTCCATCCTTGATTATAGAGTAGAAGAGATGTGCACACCCCCTGCCAAATGAACCTAAGTCTATCCTTGATTATCGCGTAGAAGACGTGTGCACCCCCCTGCCAAATAAACCTAAGTCCATCCTTGAGTAGAGAGTAAAGAAGGTGTGCACCTGCCTGCCAGATGAACCTAAGTCCATCTCAGGGTAAAAGAGGAATGCACACACCCGTGCTGGATGGGTTTAAATTTTCCTGGATAAATAGTCCAAGAGAGAATTAACTTAAGTCCAATTCCTATGTGGTGGGCAAAAATAGTGTGGACCCCTACCAGGTATATGTCAACCCTTGGGTAGAGGTTAGAAGATGTGTGAACCTCTTTCCAGATGTGTTTTACCACCCCCAACACTGATGATTTAATTTATGTTTCACCATACTGTACATTAATTATTGACGATACTCTTCCTTTGCAGTAAAAATTCGTGAGGTCAAAGTAATTCGTAAGAGCAATTTTTCTAAAGATTTTGAAAAGAACGTTGATTATTTGAAAAAAGTTGATTCAAATTGCTGTCTGGTGATTTTGTATGGGACAACATTTAACCTCAAAAGTCTCAGTTGCATTGGTAGGTGAACTAGATGTTGTTATAGACAGGGTGTCCACGGGCCTTGAAAACCCTGGAAAGTCATTGAACTGGAAAAACAAAAATCCAGGACTGGAAAGTCCTTGAAAATCAGTTGAAGTCCTTGAAAGTCCTGGAATTAATTTCCTTAACCTCCAGCTGTGCAAACCAGGCCTCGAATTTCCCTGAAATCAATCGACGGCAATGGCGTTAAAAATTGCCGCAGAACGTAACAGCTGTCTACGGCAATTTTGGCAGTTTCCACGGCATTTTTCAAATTACTGTAATAAAACTTTAATTTTATTGTTACTTTGGGTTTTTGACAAGCTAGAAACATGTCTACGTATTTCTTTAGTGTTTTTTTTTCGAAGAAAACTGAGACTAAAATAGTGATTTACGCATGATTAGATCAACATCTGAATTCAAGTTTCAAAGTAGTAATGCACAGTGAATAGTAGAAAAATTGCACTATACGGCAAAAAATTGCCGTCGTTGCCGGAATGATCCACGGCATTTTGTTCTCCCTCTACGGCAATTGCCGCGATTGCCGCGATAAAATTCGAGCCCTGGTGCAAACATTAGTGATTTTGATTGAAATTACTGAATGAAATGAATTATTTATGGAAATCCGTGCCATTTTCAAACATTTTTCCCAGTTCTAGGTCCTTGAATTTACTGAAAATGGGACTTGAATGTGCTGAAAAAGTCAACCTTTAATTTCACCTTCACCAAAGGGTGGACACCCTGAATAGAGTCTCGCAGATGGTTTTGACCAGGATTATAGATAGCTTTGTCAGTTGTAAACGTGTACTGTTCTTCTTGAGGTGCAGTAAGAGCCACCCATCATGGGTGGATTTACTGGGGGATTAGGAGGGGTTAACCCCTCCCCTAGAATCCCTTATTTCTCCCCTAGAATTCATATAAAGTGTTCAACCCCGCCAAAATGTCGCTTCACCCCTCCTATTTTGTGTGAAAGTCTTTAACCCTAACGCCTAAACCCTTGCCGGGAGGGGGAGATGGATTTTCGCAACGAAATTAATGCATGAAGCGTGTCATTATTTATGAACGGTTTTAACGAACTTTGGCTGCGGTAACGTACATGTTATGTTTGAAATTATCATTAAAATATTGAAACGAGTGACATCACCTTTACTTGGTCGACGGACATTATGACATCATTATAGAATCGGTATCTGGTAGATTGTTGAATGAATAATCGGTAATCAGTAATTTCCGATTGTGGCACAATCGGTCAATCACCAGGGTAGACGGCCAGCCAGCCGATCAAAATATGACTGTCGATGGCAATTTTTGTTACAAGCAAACAACAAGCGTTTTCTTATAGCTTAGACACTGATGAGTCACGTTTGATATGTTGCCACCTCTGATTTTAACGAACGAAGAGAAAATTTTAACATTTGAAAAGTTTGCCTATTAAATTATTATACTCCCGAAAAAATGTGAAATTTGAATTTCACTTAAAGTAGCATCGTTTATATTGTTAGAAAGAGCATAAAAAAGTACATATAAGACATTTAAACGAGTAATACGATTTATTTAGTCAAATTCGAGTTATGGACACTTAAAAAGAGGTAAAATGCGGTGAATGACGTCACAAAACCTTTTTTTAGCAACTTTTAGCGCCCGTAACTCAAAACAGGGTTATAAATTCACACTTCTCACTTAAATGTTCTATATCTACTTTTTTCCGAACTTTCTGATTATATACGTGATTTTTGGTGAAAGTTGGTTTCAAATTTCACAATTTAGTGAGTATAGTAATTTTAATAGGCAAAATTTTCAGATTCTCAAAATTTTTCACTTTGAAGTCAATATCAGAGGTGGCAACCTATCAAACGTTGTTCTCCAGTGTCTAAGCTATACGAAAACACCAGTTGCCAGCTTGTAACAAAAAATGCCATCAATGACATTTTAGAGACACTTTTATTGAGGTTGGCTGGCCGTCTAGGGGGAAATATTCAGCAATAATCTATCAATCTATAAATACCTATCGATTCTATTCCTAGCTCAAACGGCGCAAGAATGCAGTTATTGGGTAGAAGGTTTGACTCACTTGATGAATAAAAACGTTCCACATCCCACCGTTGTAAGCAGGTGAGCTGAGTGTCGGCATAGTCATAGACTGTTGCATGCGCGGGTAATGATAGTATCATACGATTGCCGAATTAATCTTTTTTGTTTTCAACTATAGATGGCTTCAAATGGAATGGAATATGCTTGTGCCAATTAAACAGAATGGGTAAAAGTGATATTTATCACCTACACAATCAAGAAGCTATAATGGGTGGACCAAGGGGGAATAAAAATAAAAGGAAAACAAAAGAAAAAATCGTGCAAAGACAACAGGAAAGAGAACTGCTTTTAACATTCGGCAGGAAAATCCAGCACAAGCAGGCCAAAA
>CACRXK020007485.1:0-22703 GCA_902702795.2 Paramuricea clavata
CCCTATATATTTTATATCTTAGACTTTGCTCATGTAATTATTAGTTGTAGACCTGTAGTCTATAAAGACTAGTGAGTAGTGTAAATGAAATTTATAGAAATAGTTACACTCTGATATATTATATTGTAGTTTACATGTATACTAACAGAGTTTAGAATTACAACAGCTGAGCCTGCTTCCTGGGATAACATATCATAAATATATGGTTAGATGTTTCAAATCCATGTATTGTATACCTTACTTGTATTAAAATTCGCGTTGTATACTCATTTTCGTTCAGCTTTAAATTCGCGCATTCCAATTTCGCGAAACTTGTTCGCGCAGCTTTAAATTCGCGCAAGTAATTTTCCGTGTTGGTTCCTTTTGGTTTGATTAATAGAACTATAACAACAAATACTTCAATATTTGTCAAAACAAAATTCATGATAACAGTAAAGTCTGGTTCACATATGCCTGCGGCATACCTGCGACTGTATCATTATGCCTCTACTTGCCGCCGAAATACCGGCAAAGTTGAACTCAAGTCAACTTTCCCGGCCTACCGCCGATGTGACTGTGGCACTGGAGGCAATCGGCGAACCAATGTTCACATAATTTACGTTTTAAAGCTACCATCGGCATCGTCGCCGGTACGTCGCAGGCATATATGTGAACCAGGCTTAAAGCGTATAAAGTTCAAACTTCAAAATGTATGGTTTTCATTTGCCTAATACAATAACAATAACAATAACTAATTTTTATTAGCATCCCATATATTATAGGTTCGTATATGGTATTGCCTTACATTATATTATTTACTAACAACGAGTGAATATTACACCGCAAAGCTTTTCGCGTGGATTATATTTCCCGCAGTACTAAAATTTGCGCACCCAGCTCTGCGCGAATTCCTGCAGTATTGCTCGAATTTTAGTACAAATAAACATATACAAATAAACATTTTTCCTAATTGCCGTTGTGCTGCTGTTTCAAGATGATCTACAAATAAACATTTTCCCTATAACTTGGAGATAATCTATATACAGTACAGAAAATATTTCAGTTTCCTGACTGCCATAAGTTGTCCTGCTGTTTCGGGATGATCTATATATGCTGCTGCTTAGCCAGTAAACATTGTCCCTAACTGTCGTTGGGCCGGTGTTTCAAGATGCATTTCATTTGAAAACTTTCGAACTACTGTTATCTTACTTTTTCAAGATAATCTGTTGTTCGAAGTGGTATGTTGATGAATAAATTTTGTAACTTTTGTGCGTTTTTTTTTTTATTTTGGTGTGAAAAACAGCCACTTTTATACAAATTTTAAATCTAATTCCGATGCTCAGAATGCAGGAAATGGTACTTGCGTGCTTCAAATTTCAAAAATTTTCTGGGGGGGCATGCCCCCAAACCCCCCTAGGTAGGGCGTGGCCTTCGGCCTCGCATGTTGATTTCATCCAAAATGCTACGGTCAGATTGAGACGCTGAATCCGCCCCTGAATCATATCTTCTGATAATTTCAATATAGCCAGAGCTAGACCTTAGTGATTCGCTTCACTATATTGCATGTTTACAGACACACATGCAGGCCATTCTCGTAAAAGTTATTTAGGGGACTTCAACTATCCCCCACTTCTTCCGTCCAGAAAGTTTTAGTATATTTGAGCCTGTTGGGCTCGATTTATACTGCATTTCATCTTCATGTTTAGTATAATTACAAATATAGGTTATTCGCCACGCTGATTGGTCGCCTTTGAAGTCATTATAACGCGATAATCACCTAAGCGATTTTCGAAATGGCGGCCGAAGCCGTTTTGTCAATTAAATGACGAAGACGGACATTTTCTTCCAAATAATCACCTGTGAAATTATTACTAAAACAATTATTCACCTCAGGCTCACCTTGCCTTCGACGGACAATGTATATATTGTTAAATATTCAATCTAGTCAGACAAAGCTTTCAGTAAAACAGAAGGCTTTGTTTTAAAAGAATATAATAACACTAATCTGAAGTCAGCCTTCATAGCTTTTCATGTATTATAGACATAAGGAACTTTCACTGGAGGGTCCTAAATAGATTTACTTGGCGGGAGAGCAACATGAGACGTGGGGGTGTTGCCTTGGCCCATCCAGCTTATTAAAAGGACAATGTAATGATGCAAAAAAACAAATAAACATAAACCTTAAGTTACAGAACATTTTGTTTTAAATCATCTAATACAAAAATTTAAAGCGACTTTCTTAATAGTCTGAGATTGTACCATTCATCTGATCCATTCATTTTACCCTAAGATTCTAGCATCTATTTAGTCCATTCAAAAGGAGAATGTATATCCTCACTACTTCCTCCTGTGCACCACTCAATATTGGACCCAGCACGTCAGGGTTACATAAGCATGTTTTGAGCGATCCTGGTAGGCATTACTGGCAAACCGAAAGTCGCGTCCTTGGACTCGCTCGTGAGTATCTCGCAGGAGTAGACCATAGTTTGCGCCAAATTTCCAATCACGTGCCTGTTCTGTGACGTCCAGAGTGTACCATTTACGGCCTTCATTTAAAAAAGAAAAAGATTAAAAGTTGCAGATTTTCGCTCTTTGTAAATTTATGTTTAAATTTCTATAAATATGGGTTGTTGCCTGAACTCTTTGATAGTCGATAGTTAAGAAGAGTAAAGTGGGTGCTGGAATTTGCCTATTGTTGTCCACTGCATGGGGAAATGAGATTTCAATCAAAAGGAATAGGATTCATTTGCAGCGGCAATATTGCTGCTGGGTACGGGACTTGGCCAGGATTTGGCAAATCATAATTGTGTCGTTTTGATCCAATCCCAGAATTAAATCCAGTCCTAAAATTTTGATTCAGTTCTATAATTAAAGTGGAAGTCAAGTCCGTGGAAGTCAAGTCCGTCAAGTCCATATTTTAAAAAATACTGCTGTATTTTTTAAAATATGATGTACTGTCTGAATATCTAACACCATTTTGGTTTGCTTTGCTTCTAAATGAATATGAAATAGGGTGTTAAAATTCAAAACATTCGAAATTTGGGCAATGTTTACATGAGAGGGTCCTCACATTGTTATGAGCGAACGAATGCGCAAAACGGAGTTGACTTCCACTTTAAACTACTGTAGCATTTTGATCCAGTCTTAGAACTGGATCAATAAACTTAAATCACCGGTAGTCACTCCCGTATTCTAAAAGTACTAAAACTGTCTGTACCAGTGTTGGTAGTACCAAAGTGAAAATGCTGTGCTGATTGGTTATATTACTACCTTAAAAAATAAGCAGAAACTCGACGTTTCGAGCGAAGACCCTTCGTCAAGAGTTAGTATAGCAGGAAGTTTCGAGCGAATGCCCTTTGTCAAGAGTTAGTAGCAGGGCCTTCGCTCGAAACGTCGAGTTTCTGCTTATTTTTTAAGGTAGTAATATAACCACTCAGCACAGCGTATTCTAAAAGCTGACTCACACTCACATCTCAATGAGTGGAGGTTTAAAGTGAGCTTCTCTTGAGTGCCAATGCTGTTTTTGAATAGCTGAAGGGTGAGTAGTCACATAGTAAGATATGACACTAGCTCTCCAGCTATTCGAAAACAGCAATGACACTCGAGAAAAGCTCAGATTGAACTTCTACTCATTGAGTCAGTGTGAGTGAGCTTTTAGAATACAGGTGTCAGTCAGTGTTTCATGTAAAGTAAATGAACTAATGAAGCAATATGTTTGGCTGGGTTTGTTAATTATCCTTTCTCACGCCGCTATTTTTGGGTGGCATCCCTTTTTAGAACAAGCATAGCAAACAGTGAAAATGAAACTTTCTATAATTATAGTTGTAAGTATAATCATTATGAATCGATTTATAGTTAAATATTTGAAAAATTATTTTTACATTGCTTAGATTTTTACGTTGTTTATAAAATAGTACTGAAAATGGCGGATTTGGACCTTCGTGAGAAAGGCTAAATGTACGGTTGCTTGACTGAATTTGCTGGCGGAGTTACGCAGTTCCTGAAAGTCCTTTGTGGTGATTGAATATTTAAAATTAATTTCAAACCTGGTGTCGGTGTCACAGTGGTAGAAGAGGTTGCGAGTGATTCTGCGTCCGTGCCCAATTTCAACCATTGGTTGTCCCACCTGGCCCACTTATTTCGTTTCGTTCTAGTCGCTTGCGATTCGGTCCATGACTTGAGTACAGTATACGCTACTAGGTATCTTTTTACAGCAGGGACTTGAGCGACGGACATAAAGCTCGCCTTGTGAGCATATACGAAATAGATATGCAAGGTTGCCTTTAAAGGAAAGGTGCATTCGCATGGGATGTTCTGGAATTTCAGTAAACTTCTTTTCAATGGGTATCCAGGATGGGTTCCAATGAGGAGGTATGGAAGGTAGTTGTAATTGCTGGAGCCTCGTTCCAAACACACATCTTCAGTGACTTTCAGGGTATACGATTTTTTTTTAATATGAGCGGAAATTGCGAGGCAGGCAAGTGATATTAAGAATAGTTGTACAATTGTGTGCATCTTGTCTGGAATAGAAAAAGAAGCAAAAATTATAATTAACAAATAAATTGGCCTATTAATATTAGCCAATCTAATCTTGATTACGATACGGGTTTTTCTGTACATTCTAGAATGTTTCAACAATTCAATTTGCTTATCATGCAATGAGTATTCACTTTACTCAGTACTGTTTTGTAAAACAACTTCCCAAGCAAATAAAACATATGTCTCTATAGACACACAAGTTATTGTCGTAAAATTATTTTAAAGTCCAGATAAAAGATGTTGAATTGTACAGGTGCCAGTCCTAAATAGAGGAGAGGGAATAGCAGGGTTAGCGCTTTTTTGTAAAATTCTTGAAGTTTTCCTGAAAACGTAGGGTATATTTATGGATAATTTGTGTAAGAATTGGCAGGAGCCTTATGGATAATTTGGTGAATATATATATATATATATATATATATATATATATATATATATATATATATATATATATATATATATATATATATATATATATATATATATATATTTAACAAATATAAAACATTTTTCGTGTTGATATACAGTTATATCAACACGAGTGGAAATTGAGAAAACGAGAAATTTTCCCAATTTCCACGAGTGTTGATATAACTATATATCAATACGGAAAAAAGTTTTATATTTGTAATATAATATAGCACAAAGAAATACAAAGAAACAAATTTTCCGACGTTTCCATGTTGACATTGAGTTATATCAACACGGCTCTTAGCCGTGTTCAGAATTTACAAATGCTATATATAACAAATGTCAAAGATCTGCTCGGTAGACGCGACATTAATGACTTATAAATCTACCACGAATCGAAGTAAAATATAATTATGATTAATACATTAAATTTTCGGTTGCATGCCACAACCTTCGTCAGAAATAAGAGCTAATACATGAAGTGCTTAAATATATACTAAAAACTGGTGTATAATATATAATACATCGCCCTGCTGCTACCTTATTCTTTGTCGCCACTGGACTCTGTAGCTTAGTGGACATACAGTGGCCTCAAGTGGTCATACAGTGGCCATACAGTGGAAAAGGCGTATCCCCATATAACCCCCCCCCAAAAAAAAAAAAAATTAAACAGAATGTATAATTCTCCCTTGGAATTTCCATCAACAAAAACCTTCAATATTCAGCTCTGTCGAGTAAGATGCCTATAATCTCGAATATTTACAGTTTCACTGGCATCACCTTAGTATATATACATATATGAACTTGTGATTAATGCTCGAATCTGCATTGAAATCGCAGAGCGACGGGTTCGCTTGCTGTCGTAGGCCCATGGTTGCATTTTTTCGAAGCTGCTCCCGTTAGGTCTAAAATACGTATATTACCTGAATTCGTTCAAAAATTTCATATACTAAAACCTTTCTACAGACTGATAAAAACTCTATCACAACGGCTAGCTTTAAATAATCGCGACTGTTACACTGATGAAGTGGAAGTCAGGCTTTAGTGCAAGTCATAACTGCTGCATGAATTTGTCTAGCCTGATATTACATACATAATCAAAACTAACATTTACCTGGATAGTCTTGCTTGAAAAATATATTGCTTTTACCTCCAACGACTTCACCAGCTTCTGATCAATTCGAAGACAGACACTCACTCTTATAACCTCGTACCGCGCAGTAGACCTAAAGGTTCTGGGAACGAAGATGACGTCATGTATATCAGACCCAGGAAGTCGTTCAGTACACTTGCAGGCTCACTTTCCCAGGAAATAGATAGCAGTGTTTCAGCTCGGCGATGAAGGTTTTGTTGTTCATGTACAAAGGCAATTCGCGTCGGGAATCTTTGACGTTTGTGTCTTCACTGTCTCCACCGCCCGAGTGTCGTGGCACAGTCGCGATTATTAAAAGCTAGCCATTGTTTCGGTTTTAAATGAACATTGTGAGGATTCTCGATTATAATTTTTAATTTAAAACCACAAACATCCACAAAATATATTTAGACTTTTGGAATCGACACTCCCCTTCCCTTATATTACAATGTTGGCAGGCAATTATCTTTTTAAAAGAAATACAATGTGACAGTATGATATTTGAATCAAACAATGTCACAGCACAAAACAACTTCCAAATGGCGGAAGGAGCTTGTCTAAAATATTTTGATGACTATTGAAGAATTTAAGGAGTAATTTATCCATTCATCAGTTAAATGATGTTCACTTCATTAGTCAAATAAAACATTTAATCGGGTATATGCCGACTTACACTAGACAGAACTTTTGACTAAAACTGTCGCATGGAACCTGCTTACAACTGTTGTGATTACACAGTGTATATCAAATACATTCTCAACAACTCACCTACAACAACATATACGAGTTCTGTGCTTTCTATCTTTTTTTTATCTATTTTTCCCCTATGTACATAACCTATATTACATAACCAAACAATCATAAGTACAAGATTACATAAACAGAGTCTGACATATTTACAAGTGATAGGGCTAGAGACCTACTAGAAACCTCAGTTAACAGGCTTTTGATTTAAAATCACCTATATTAATATAGTCAAATGAAATAAAAGAAAGAAATGGTTAGGAATACAGTATATAATATTTACAAAAGAAGGGAAGTAAAGTTGTGGAGATTTAATACAATATGAAGATAAATATGTTAGCTATTATATGACGAGACATATTGTCTTATAGTTATATCCATTTCAAAAGCTTACATGCAGCATGCCAAGATACACTATTATTACAAATGTTTTATATAATATGTTTAGTTGATAAACTTGATTTACAGAATACACAATTGTATAAGCAGGTTGCATGCGACAATTAGTTTTAGGCAAGTGTTGTGTGGTGTAAATGGCATGTTGTAAAACACGGACTGGACCGAGAAAATGCGGACTGAATTTGTAAAACACGGACTGGACTGGACCGGAAGTCACTGCATGAGTCAGTGTTTTGCAATACTGTCGTTTGCACGGTCGCAAATAAAACATTGTCTATTCTAATGTAGCCGTTCCGCACGTTGTTCACTGTTAATTTCAAGGAGTTATTTTAACTCCACCATAGGAGTTAAAACTACTCAACTCGGGAGAGTAAAAATTGTGGAGTAAAATCTACTCCCAGAATAGAGTTAAAACTACTCCACTTCGGCGCGCATTCTACAATTTACTCCATCAGGAGTCAATTTAACTCCGCTGGAGGAGTAAACTAAACTCGCTTTTAGGTGTAGAAATTATGGAGTAATTTGTACTCCTTAATTTTACTCCAGGGGTCGTTTCAACTCCCAAAAAAGAGTAAAATTGTTCTGGATCTGGAGTAAATTATTACAATATATAATTAATGTGCCTGAGAATCCAAGAGTTTTTCTGCTGGAGGCTATATAGCCTACTCTATTAAAGTATTGAATACAGTCAGATGCGAAAAGCACGAAGTTCGAGATATAAATTCTTTTTTTTTAATTTTACGTTTTTGGTTACTCGAATGTTGCTAAGTCAGATTGATGCCATTGATGTATTATGCTGTATATCGGCTTCCGTCACACGCGGCGATCGAATGTAGCCAGAAATTGTCAGCGAGTCATCTATATTTTTTTATTTGCTGCCTAAATCTGTAATTGGAGCGTGTGGAATGTTCTGCTGCTGAATTCTGCTAGTATAATTTGCGACAAGTGGAAGTTCCAGATTTTCAACCAATTAGCATGTTTAGAATGGCATGTACTAAAAGGCGAAACGTCGAAACGAAACGACCGAAACGAAACGGCCGAAACCACCGAAACGACCGAAACGAAACAACCGAAACGAAACGACCGAAACGAAACGGCCGAAACGAAACGGCCGAAAATGTAAATTACAGGAAAATCGAAAAATGCGGATACGGACGGACGGACGGACGGGGGGGACAGGCGGATGGACGGGGAAAACAGGCGGATGGACGGGGGAAGAGGCGTATGGACGGGGGAAGAGGTGGATGGACGGGGGAAGAGGCGGATGGACAGGGGGACAGGCGGATGGACGGGGCGACAGGCGGATGGACGGGGGGGACGGCTTCATTTGACACGAAACTCAGTTTTAAAATCAAATCCGCGTTTTGTTGAAAGAGATATATTAGGATATATTATAAAAGACTATTATTAATCGTAATAAATTGTCCGCGAAAAGTTGATAAAATACATGTGGAAATGCGGGGTTTTTCGAACCTTCGTAACGCTTGATCGGATAAAACGCGGATATGCTGCAACTTTCATGCTTAATTTTCTCAGTCATCTGGGTATGTAGTAATCTAATTTTATGCAATGTAATGTGTTATATTTTCAAGGGCTTTTCAATGCAGTTATCGGTTTAAATATACCTAAAATTCCCGTTAAAGATATGACAATTGCCGTACGGCCTACTTTTACGCAAACGAAAATTAGCTACAATTGCCACTTTCATGCTTAATTTTCTCTGTTATCCGGGCATGTAGTAATGTAATTTTATGCCAATGTAATGTGCTGATGAAATTTGCAGTTGTAATTTGCGTTTGCGTAAAAGTAGTCCGTACGGCAATTGTCATATCTTAACGGGAATTTGAGTTATATTTAAACCGATAACTGCAATGAAAAGCCCTTGAAAAATAGCACCTTACATTGGCATAAAATATACATTACTACATGCCCAGATAATATAACAGAGAAAATTAAGCATGAAATTTGCAGTTGTAATTTGCGTTTGCGTAACTAGTAGGCCGAACGGCAATTGTCATATGTTAGCGGGAATTTGAGTTATATTTAAACCGATAACTGCATTGAAAAGTCCTTGAAAAAACAGCACATTACATTGCATAAAATTAGATTACTACATACCCAGATAACAGAGAAAATTAAGCATGAAATTTTTGCAATTGTAGCTAAATTAAATTTTCGTTTCCGTAAAAGTAGGCCGTACGGCAATTGTCATATCTCTTAACGGGAATTTTAGGTATATTTAAACCGATAACTGCATTGAAAAGCGCTTGAAAAAAAACACATTACATTGCATAAAATTAGATTACTACATACCCAGATGACTGAGAATATTAAGCATGAAAGTTGCAGCATATCCGCGTTTTATCCTTATATCAAGCGTTACGAAGGTTCGAAAAACCCCGCATTTCCACATGTATTTTATCAACTTTTCGCGGACAATTTATTACGATTAATAATAGTCTTTTATAATATATCCTAATATATCCCTTTCAACAAAACGCGGATATGCTGCAACTGCCCCCCCCCCGTCCATCCGCCTCTTCCCCCATCAGGGCGAAGGGAGAGAGGGCGTAGAAACGGCCCTACATCGAGCGGACCATCCGTGATGCGGGCTTCGCGGGGGGTAAGACGTTCTAATTGTAAACAAATATGGTTACGCGCATATGACCCATCAGAAGGTATGCTGAAACTATTGCTTTATAAAATATTACTTGTGTAAAATTTATATGTTTTTGTTACTTTCAGCTATTATAAGAAACTTAAAGATAAGATTTAAGTAACAAAAAACTTTATTTCGGGTGTTATTTTATTTATATACTCTGTTTAATTTGGTGGTTAAAAATGGCCGTCTAAATGTTGTCCGAGAGTGTTAGCGCGCACTGCTTCCTGATAAAAAACCAATGATTTCCAAAACCTAAATTATAATTTGTTATTAAGTTATGATGAAAACCTTTGCGTATACAAAATTATAGAGTGAGCAAACATGAGACAGATAGGTTTTGAACCTTTCAAAGTTCGAGGTCGAATTGACAGTTGAAATAGTACCAAACTCCAAGCTGAAATGTGCAACTAAATCGTGTATATTTTTGTCAATTTTGTTCGCTGGCTTTGTTAAATTCACTTGCAATGGCTCGACATAAGTTACAACATACAAACTGAGCAGAGTCCATGAAAGAGCTATCCATAGTCCATACCCATACAGTCATTCAGCTTCCTTGCTATTTAGAAATTGTTGCCCATTATTTGAAGAAGAATTGCTATTGTATGCGCTTGTTTGCACTTCCTTTTCTGAAAAAAGTCTACAATATTAAGGCTAAATAGCAGAAAAATATGACCCAATAATCCATGCAATTAAAAATATCTATCAAATTAACTTCAAAAATCATGATTTGGGAATTATATCTATTCAGGCAATCAACCCATAATTTAGTGACAGATCTTGGGATTGGTGTACTACAAAACTATATTGACTGAAGTTTTGGAAAAATTTAGCCAACTTTTGAAGGATTTTATTAGGTCCAGTTCACATGAGACTGAAACGAAGTCAATTAACCGGAACCATTTCGTTTTGGTCATTAGATTATATATAATAGATGTTTACATGAGGTCTCAAGTCATTCCGCCTGCTGGACCAAGCCGACTGACTCAGACCAGTATGAATTCAGACTGGAATGAATGTTGACATTGGAACAAGTGAACAACACATGCTAACAAAAGTCATCTAAAAAAGAAAATTGCCTGGCAAGGGGAATAAATTGAAAATTTTGTGATTTTCATACTGGTCTCATGTAAACATGTTGACATGCAATTTCAATTTTCATTCCAGGTTGGTTTCATCCTGGTCTCATGTAAATGGGGCATTACAAACTGTGATTCAGTATCAAGGGATTAGGCGCCTGTTTATATGATCCCGGCCAGGTGGGACGGGATGCTTACCGAGATCCTGCTCGTAATACAAATGCTAAAGAGTGTTTATATGATCCCGCCACTTATCCCGCCTAGACTGGATTTTGGCAACAGATGCCGGGATCCTGCCTAAGCGAGATGAAAAATTCCCATATAAAAACACTTCATCCTGCCTAGCCGGGATGAAAAATTCCCATATAAACACTTCATCCCGGTTAGGCAGAATGAATTTTTCCCTTTTGGGCATGCGTAAATGCCTTTATTGCAACAAAAATATGACGTCAAGCACCGAATGGTTTCATCCCGGCAATGTATTTTGTCCATATAAACACTAGGCGAGTATCCTGTCTTGGCGGGATGAAAACATCACGTCCCATCTAGGCGGGATCATATAAACAGGCCCTAAGGAATTGAAAGATTTTATAAGCGAGCAATGCTTAAAAGCAAGATATATAAACAATGAAAGAAATGGCACTAACAGAGCCACAACTTCTCCAGAAGTGTAAAATTCCATGATACTGAATCACAGTTTGCAAGTCAATCCTTCAAAATTTAGTTAAATTTTTCCAAAACTTCAGTCAATATAGTTTTGTAGTACACCAATCCCAAGATCTGTCACTAAATTATGGGTTGATTGCCTGAATAGATATAATTCCCAAATCATGATTTTTGAAGTTAATTTGATAGATATTTTTAATTGCATGGATTATTGGGTCATATTTTTCTGCTATTTAGCCTTAATATTGTAGACTTTTTTCAGAAAAGGAAGTGCAAACAAGCGCATACAATAGCAATTCTTCTTCAAATAATGGGCAACAATTTCTAAATAGCAAGGAAGCTGAATGACTGTATGGGTATGGACTATGGATAGCTCTTTCATGGGCTCTGCTCAGTTTGTATGTTGTAACTTATGTCGAGCCATTGCAAGTGAATTTAACAAAGCCAGCGAACAAAATTGACAAAAATATACACGATTTAGTTGCACATTTCAGCTTGGAGTTTGGTACTATTTGAACTGTCAATTCGACCTCGAACTTTGAAAGGTTCAAAACCTATCTGTCTCATGTTTGCTCACTCTATAATTTTGTATACGCAAAGGTTTTTATCATAACTTAATAACAAATTATAATTTAGGGTTTGGAAATCATTGGTTTTTTATCAGGAAGCAGTGCGCGCTAACACTCTCGGACAACATTTCGACGGCCATTTTTAACCACCAAATTAAACAGAGTATAGAAATAAAATAACACCCGAAATAAAGTTTTTTGTTACTTAAATCTTATCTTTAAGTTTCTTATAGTAGCTGAAAGTAACAAAAACATATAAATTTTACACAAGTAATATTTTATAAAGCAATAGTTTCAACATACCTTCTGCAGGGTCATAGACGCGTAGCCATATTTGTTTACAATTAGAACGTCGTACCCCCCGCGAAGCCCGCATCACAGATGGGTCCGCTCGATGTATGGCCGTTTCTACGCCCTCTCTCCCTTCGCCCTGCATTGGACTGGTATTCCAAAGGTCGTAGGTTCGATTCCCACCATGATCAGGCATATTTTTCAAGCTTGCCCGGTGTGGATATACACTCAGAGTAACATCAAAAGCATGATATTCACCTGAGTTCCTGAGTACATCACACCAACACAGAAAAAATCATTATATGCTTTTACCTTTTCTGGCTTTTCATCCATGCTTGCTTCATCGCTGCGGAACCCCCTATCAATGACACGTCAATTAATCGCGCGCTAACGTTGTTAACCAAGGAAGGATTTTTATCGTCATGAAAAACTGTAGAAAATTCGGCCGAAACTGATGCAAGGTAAGTAATTTTAGCAGTTAATAACATCGAGTTTCGCTGGCGATATTACGTGTAATTTTGGCTGCTTTTGAACATTCGCAATTTTTGTGAAAATTGAAATGCTCGCCATGCTTTCAAAAACGTAGTGCAGAAAGATTTCATGCAGTTGCGTTTTGGGCAAAACGAGACGCTTGAGAAGAGTGGCTGTCATAAAATAGCAAAAAAGTATATTTAAACTTTTTGTTTTCAACTTTGATATGTTAAGTAGAGTCCAGCGGACCAATTCAGTGCAAAATATATGTTCTGGAAGTAATATGTGAGACTAATACAAGAAAAACGACCGGAAGTTAATGTCTCATTTTGTCCCAGTTCAATTAAAAATTGAAACTATAATATACTCCTATAACAAAACTAAATTTAAAAGTTCTTTAGCAGGCATACACAATGGTCACATATTAAATACACTCATTAATGTTACAGACCAACGGCACTCTTCTTCCAACCAGTTTTTGCACTCGAAATACTAGACCCATTCAAATCCCAGTGATGATTCCGACCACAGTTAATAGAAGAAGGCTGGTTAGGCTAGCCGGCAAAATTCAAAGGGAGCAGAAAATTATGTCGATCCACAGCCAAAATTATAGTCACATGACCAATATAGTGCATCGTGCAAATGGCGATACTATAATTTACACTGTCAAATTACAATAGCGTTGTATGAAATCCTATATAATTTCCTTACTTGTGGCTCAAATGCCACGAAAACATTATGGAGAATGAAATGGAACGTGAACAAGACTATGACATGGCTAACGAGGGAGATGTGGAGTTTTGCGAGCCTGAAATTGTTGTTGAAAACGTGGAGTTCGAAACGCCAAGTGACTCAATCGACTATGTATTATATAACCTCGTTGTTTCTGTTGTTGATACAGAAAGCGACGAAGACGACGCTGAATTTGTTGAGGCTATAAGCGAAAATGAGAGTAAAATATTGTTTCCCTGCTCCCAATACACGAACATCTGCAAGTCAAAACGGGAGGCTAGCCTGACGAAACACACAAACTCGCAGCATCGTGATGCTGTTCATTTTATACCTTCGAGCACAACAAAATCTGCCGAACAGGAGGAAACGCGTCTTTCGAAAGAGAATCTAGCTTCTATTGTCATCGACATTAAAACAAAGCTAATAAAAGAAGAATTATTCGGACCTGATATAAACTCTGCTCTCAAGAAAGTCTCGTCAAGTAAGAACAAGTCTTTCCTCATGACAAATCAGGACAAAATGTTAGAAGATTTTTACGGGTTATTGCTTATATGTAAATTTTTCAACTTATGATATCACTGTGATGATATATAACCCTGTAATGTAAATGACTGTTCAATCTGTTCATTCTTTGCTAGATTTGTCAATAATTGACATATAATAAACCTTTAAAACCTTTGTAATATAGCCTATCATAATTGTATCTGAATCGACCTGACATTGTCATTGTACAAGATCAAGAATTTTTTGCCTGCATGCATGCATGCAGTCTTGCTGTATCAGTTATACGACAGATCATCCAGATATGCTATGTCACATGTGTATCAAAGAAGGAACATTTGAAATATCTTTAACCACATCAATGTTCGCCACATAGTATTGTAACCCTAATATCTATAGTATATGGCTGAAAATTGTATAAGTACAGGTGTTTTGTATATCCAGTCAAAGCAATATATAGCATGCCCATGCACTGAGGCTGAGCACATTTATGCAATACGGAATAAAAAAATGCGCATGTTCTAAATTTTGTATCTTAAAGTACCAAACAAATGTACTCGGCTAGCAAGTTAAATGTTACAGTTCTTTGATATTAGACTGCATTTTTGAAGTCAACGCCGTGTCTTGCACCGGAATTCATGGGAAATTTCAAGCTCAATTCGCACGAGTTTTCGGCGCTCGCGTTTGGGTAATGCATAAATTCTTTCCGGAAGTCTTTCGGTGGGAACGCTGTCAGTAACAAACGTTTTTCGTAGTCCTGAAATATGTAAATTTTGAGCAAAACACAGTACACGCTTTGTATGTTTATCAAATTACAGATATTTGTAAGATATGTATGCGTTTCCACAGAAAATACGCACCGGTTAAAATATATTCTTGCTTAAAATGAAGCTCATAAATATAAATATGGTTAGCGTCAATCCTCTTCTGTAACTCAGGCGTCGATTGTCTCGTTCTTATAAACAGTGTTAATATTAAACGAAGCCAATCTGCTCGCGCATTTTGCTTCAAAGATTTCGTATAGTCGCTATCTGAGGAGGCGACAGTTAGGGATTCAAAATGTCGAAAGTTTATACTTTCTACTTGTCGAACACCCGTAAAAAACGCAGTTTGAGGCAGGCATTACATTTCTCTGTGTTGATCGAGTGGTTGAGAGCTTGGACAGCGAGATTATATGCAAAAAACAGCCCTCGAGTCTGCGATTATATTGTTATTTGTATATGCGCTTTCAGCATCGATGCACGATATTGGTCACATGACCAAAATAAAAAGTGAACAATAACATATTTCGTGACGTCAATGGCCAGCCTAATTAACTGTGTTCCGACCAAAATCTATCACACATTGGACATTGTGAATCTTCCACAATGTCAGTGTTAACATTCTCAGTTTTCTTCGCCTTCCTGGTATCCATCTTAGCTTTAATCTTGGTCTTCGGTTGTTGCACCTTTAGCTTTCTTTGCCTTCTTTTCTGTGCCAAAAAGTTTTTGCTCGGTTTCCTTGCTTTGTTCAAACATGCTTTCAACAAGAGACTACTTGTATGGTGAACTGGTAACTATCTCAAACTCTTCTGACCACTTTGATTTTTTCTACATGGTGAGGGAGGGTAACTTCATGTCATGATCATAGAGAAGCTGACATATTGCGGTGAAGATAGTTCACCTTGGTCTACCACAGGTGGTTCTTTGGGAAAGATGGTGAATTTCTGAACTCTAAGGGGACAGGTAGTATTGGTACTGTTTCTTCAATCACAGATGATAATTCTCTGGTTTGAGCTTCAAAAGATGATGGTTGCTCATGACTTGGACTCTGTGTTGCCATGTTCCAGTCTTCGAAGGGACAACTTAAGGTGGCGCTTAAGAAATCCAGCAACAAAGTCCCAACCAGCCATTTTATTGTCAGAATTAAAATCGTTCCTTTGACAATAGTCATACACAAAGGTCCTATGTCATTGATGGAAAGAACGTGTGCGCGTCAAGCTAATTCTCTTGATCATGTGTGCTTCAAGCTATTTCATGTGCGCTTCAAAATGATTCTCTTATCATAGCTGATACCGCCCGTCTCTCGTTCGTAGACAAATTTTTCAGTTGATATATTTTTCAAATTTACAATTGAATAAACACATTTTAAACAACTTTGGTCGTTACTCGGTAACATAGAAGTAATTTTATTAGGCTTATACCCCGCCCTGACGTCATCAAAACCATAGTACTAGTTAATGAGGTTAAGAATTAATCCAAGATGGCGGACAGTTCATTGTTTCCAGTCAAAATATTGCAAATATTGCTTGATATGAAAATTTTGTAACAAATGTCAGAGACAATTTTAAACGTCCTTTCAAAAGGGGACAATAAAATTTTTTGTTACCATTGTCATTTAACATTCGAAAAGAATAATATGTTTCTGTTTATACATTCATTCATCCGAAATTTATCCATGGATAACATTTCACCTTTGACGTTATGATTTAGGGAATCCTTAGGAACTGCAAAGGCAACAGAAGCTTTTCAACGGCCAAGATAGCAATCTTCATCTGCTCCTCTGACCAATTTGCACGATCAGTCTTCCTTATGTAGTTTCTAACCATTCTAAAAAAATATTTAGTCATCTCGTCAACTGATAACCAGACAGAAATCACTGTCAATTTGACAGTAAACCCAACTACAGAAAACACAGATTATTTTATGAATTCAATTGACATGACAAATACATGCATATGGAAAATATTTATTTAATATAACCTAGGGTAGAAATATGGTAATAAAAACATTCACTGCATTGAAACACCACTTTTGGAACTAATACACAAGCTGTAAAATAAATCTATAAAGAATACCTGAAATGGTATCATAAAATACACTTAAATACTATAATATATAGATTACAACATTGAACATTACAACAGATACACAGAAGCAAACAAAAATGTATAATCTTGCAAGGAAATATATCTGTCTCATTTTAATAACTCCACAGCATTTGAGTAAATTCAAAGGCCCAAATTCATAAAAATTAACGCGAACATGAACAAAATACACTCATAACATGAAAGGTCATGTGCTAATGTATACTAAACAACTGGGGTTTATTTCCTAGCTGCGATGTAAAAAACTATAGAAATAGGCTGAGTAATAACATACCTCAATTTCGCGACGTCGACTTCGGTTTCATGCACAAAATTTAAGATTTTTTCTGGGAAATGCAGCTTCGAGCCTCAGAACACGTTCAATTTATATTTTATACTTCGCGGGTTTGATTATGAGCCCGCAATGCTTGTGATCAAAATAGAGCGGTAATACGCCGAGGGCTGGTATATACTTCGTGTTCTTCGTAGTCCGCATTACGCTAGTACCTCCTGCAGAAACATATAAAAACATCCGTACACGAGGGGGAGGGGGAGGACCTTGGAAATTCCAGGAATGGGGGCAAGTTTTTCACTTGGAAATTCCAGGCAAGTGGATGTCATCTTCCAAGTGGCTCGGAAATTCTAAGGGAGGGGGTAAAAATAATGCATTTCCAGGGGGCAGTTTTCAAAAAATGCTTGGAAATTCCAAGGGACCCCCATGAAAAACCTTGTTTCTGGAAATTCCAAAGGAGGGTCTAAAATTTTTAAATTCGAAGGTCCTTGCCTCCGGTGTCCGGATTTAAAATGCAATGTGCCGTTTAAAGATCAGGGGCCAGTTGTATAAAACTCTTAATCACTTTTTAAATCACTATTTTGTAGTTAAATAGTGATTAACTCTCAAATAGGCGCTTCTTATTGGATGACGTTTGCACTTAACTATGATTAACAAGGCATCTTGTACTCTCAAGTCTGCTAAGCAAAATATTTCACAAACATCTACCATGAAGACAACAGATGCTAGAATGACGGCGAATGCCATCAAGCCCCCAATACAACCTATGTCAAAAAATACTAAGCGTAAATGTCTCCCAGTAGATTGGATGGAGCGGTTGCCTCTCATAGAAGGAAAACCTAAATTGCAACCAGTTCAGCGGCCAAATAGTATCAGCTGCCCGGAATCGTATAAGAATGACAATTATTTTTTAAAGCTCAATTGGAAATAGCGGACACGTTTAATTAACACGCTGTCGCTGTCACAAGCAGGACTGGATCAATCACCTGAAGCTTGTCCATCACACCATGAAACGATAAAAATGCCGATTTCCGACAAGAATTTCTCATCGACAACAACTATTTTCTAAAACCGCGAGCACCACTCCACACATTAATACGCTTTATTCTGATAGAAGAATGTCCCATGAGCCTACGAACTGTATCAAGATATCTACCGATATAAAAACGAATAAACAGACTGTTCCTTCATTATTTTTAACTAATGCTTGTCACATTCTGAATACAATGGATGAGCTCAGCTCAGTTGCGGAAATTAATGATCCTGACCTTATATGTATTTCTGAGATCTGGCTAGATCCCAGCATATACGATGGAGTTATATCTATTGGATCTAACTATACTCCGTACCGAAAAGATAGAAGAACACCTGGCGGCGGTTTAATTACTTATGTTAAAAGTGTAATACCTTCTAGTCGCTTGTTTGACATGGAAGAGGAAGGAAAAGAGGCTCTGTGGCTATTGTTGAAACCACAAAGACTTCCAAGGCCTTTCAGTTGCATTGTTATGGTTGCAATCTATTATCCCCCAGGTCAAGCGGCTATAAATAAGATAACTATATGATTGATTATCTTATTAATGGAATCGACTTTATTCTACAAAGCTATCCCTCTGCTGGAATTGTAATCGCTGGAGACTTTAACAAAATGAAATTAGGAACATTATGTAATTGTTTTGATTTGAGTAAAATTGTTAAGAAACCAACTCGCCAGAACAATACTTTAGATCAGATAATGACTAATATGTCGCCACTGTTTAAAGAAGTGCAACATCTTCCTCCCTTAGGTCGATCGGATCACCAATGCCTCCTTTTGAATCCAAAACATCGGACGAGTACACGCCCAATAACTAAAACATTTGGATCGATGAAACGTTCAAACTTAATATAGCTCTCGAGCTAAGACTAAGCAGAACTGTCTGGGATGCAGTATACGAAGCAGAAGACGTAGATGACAAAGTCTCAATTTTCAATGGAGTTATTAGTCAAGCTCTAGATGGATGTAAGCCTCTGCAATCCATACGCCTACATCCCACGGATAAACCATCCCTTGTAGAATCAAACACTATTTAATTGCTATTTAATTCCTATTTTATTGGGCTATTTAATTCCTATTTTTCAAAGTATTTATTTCCTATTTTTACTATTATTTTTTTCGAGGTTTTTCCTATTTAAATTAGGGTAGAAAGGCTATTTTTTTCCTATCCAAGTGGAACCATATTTTTTTCCTATTCATGATATATTTCTAAACAAATACTTAATTGATGTACTCGAATAGAAATTAAATAGGTTTCAAATATGATAAAAATAGAGCTATTTAAAGAAATTATTAAAAATATATAGTTTCGACATAGTTAATAAATATGTATGAAATAGTTAAAACATAGTGACAATATAGGTAAAAAATATGTAATAAATAGCTGAAATGAGTTTCAACTAAGTTTAAAATAGTCAATAAATAGTTGAAAAATAGTGATATTATAGTTTAAAAATAGATAATAAATAGTTCAAAAATAGTGATAATATAGTTTAAAAATAGATAATAAATAGTTCAAAAATAGTGATAATATAGTTTAAAAATAGATAATAAATAGTTCAAAAATAGTGATAATATTGTTTAAAAATAGATAATAAATAGTTCAAAAATAGGGATATTATAGTTTAAAAATAGATAATAAATAGTTCAAAAATAGTGATAATATAGTTTAAAAATAGATAATAAATAGTTCAAAAATAGTGATAATATAGTTCAAAAATAGATAATAAATAGTTCAAAAATAGTGATAATATAGTTTAAAAATAGATAATAAATAGTTAAAATACATCCCAGCTTGTTAAAGATAGATAATAAATAGTGGATATAATATTGCCCAAATAGATTAAAAATAGTTAAAAAATAGTAATAACATATTAAATAAATAGTTAAAATATGTCCTGTTAATACAGTTAAAATAGCTATTAAATATAGTGTATACAAATACATATATCCTATAAATATTTTTAAAATACTGTCTATTATAAATACCAGTAGTTAAAACATAGATAATAAAAAGTTAAAACATATAATGTAAATAGTCTTTAGATAAAATATAATTAGTAAAAGAAATTGAGAACAAGTGTAGAAGTGCTGAAACATCAGAGGCTATTACAGACCTACTTTAGTATTTACCGTCTGTAAATGCCAGACAATTTTACTTATCAGTAGGTAGAGGTCTGTCAATAAATTAGTTAAAAATCTGTAGTTAGCAGTCTCTATAGTAGCCAAAGAGTTAAGTATATACATACAGTAACTTGGCTGGGGACTGGGCAGAAAAAAAGCAAGAACATCATGTAACATCATGTAACATCAAGAATAGTGCGAAGCTCAGCTGCAGCTAGTTCAGGCCTTCTTTACAGGTTAGAAAAAACATTTATATATTTGAATAATACCCTGAATCTAGCTGGATATTTTTCAACTATCCAACATATATCCTGTATGCAGCTGGATAGCAAAAACATTCTATCCTGCACATCCCTACACAGAACTTCATTCTTCAAGTAAGTAAGGTAAGAGCAAATTGCTCCTTTCCCTTGTAGAATCCGACATATTTATAACCTATTTTATACCTATTTTTTCTCTATTTAGCCCTATTTTTTCCGTATTTTTTCAAAAATATGTCTATTTTATTACTATTTATCAAATTTCATAAAATAGTATATGACTACTCCCTATTTAAAATATAGGTTATATATATTTTTCAAAAAAATAGCTTTGAAATAGATATTCAAATCCTATTTGAAAGAGTAATTGACGGAATCTCACTATAAAATAGCTTTTAAATAGCTATTTAATTCCTATTGATGACAAACGAGTCAGTTAGAATAGTTTAAATAGCTATTTTTAAACTATTTTTGCATATCTTCTTTGGAGCCATTCTTAACATAGTTATTAAATAGCAAAATAAATAGGTCTTAAATAGCTATTTGATTCCTATTCATAGAAAATTGTGGCGAACTTTGTTCAAAATAGCTATAAAATAGCTATTTTTAAACTATGTTTGCTTTTATTTTTGGAGATATTGTTGAGTATTGTTAAAATAGTTATTAAATAGGAAAATAAATAGATCTTAAATAGCTATTTAATTCCTATTCATAGAAAGTTGTGGCGAACTTTGTTCCAAATAGTTATTAAATAGCTATTTTTAAACTATGTTTTCTTTTATTTTTTAATTTTTAGAGCCATTCTTAGAATAGTTATTAAATAGCAAAATAAGTAGATCTTAAATAGCTATTTAATTCCTATTCATAGACAGTTTGGTCAAAATGGCTATTAAATAGCTATTTTTACACTATGTTTACTTTTATTTTTAGAGCTATTGTTAAAATAGCTAATAAATAGCACAGTGCCTTTTTTAAGGAATTTTTACTAGGGAGGGGGGGGGGGGCAAAACAGGAAAAAAGGCAGAACGAAAAATATGACCCATCGAAGTTTGGCGAACACGCCAGTCTGAAGAGAGATTTTGTAAAACTTGAATTTATTAACTTCTCCTATATAAACAATAACTTCAACCCTTTGTAGCTATAATCGTACAGCTATAACCAGTGGCGTAGCCAGACCTTAATTTTTTTTTTTTTTTTGGGGGGGGGTTCGAACAGTCTAGGAGGGTCCGGGGGCATGCACCCCCGGGGAAATTTTCAAATCTAGGGTCCTTGAATTCAAGCGATTTTAAGCATTTTGGGAGTGAAATTCCGAAGAGTTCCGAAGATTATAAAGTACATTGAAGACATGAATTTTTCCAGACATTTCTACTCGGAATTAAATAAATTGGAAAAGTCACCTTGAGGAGGCTAGGAGGAGGGGTCAGTTTCACCTTATTTCCTCTCTGTGATGCTGGGGGGGGGGGATCCCTATGTGATTTTGATCAGAAATGTTGCATTTAAATCATTTTCGGTTCTCTGAGACACCATTTCCGCATTCTCAAAATTGCGTTGCTTTTTCATACGATACAGAATAAATCTAAGAAGAAACATTCGTGCTATGATGATGAATACATGTATTTAACAGTAAAAAATCTAAACTAAATCTATTCTTCTTGGAACCAGCATTTTATCGGATTGTTTGCATGAAATCTATCGCTATTATGAAATACTAGGTGAAGAACAATATGAATTACACACAAGATAGCTGTGGAGGAGGCTATGGAAGGGCATAATCTCATTATCAACAGGGCCGCCCAGAGGGGGGGGGGGCAAAGGGGGCAAATTGCCCCGGGCCCCGAGTTACTGGGGGCCCCTGAAAATTTTTTGTTGGGCCCCAGCCTTTTTTGTGTGTTAAATATTTCCGCGCAAAGGACAAGATATCTGTTTTCTTGGGCTAAGTACCGAATTTTGGCATAAAAAATGAGATAAAGTCCCTCGAAA
>CACRXK020007486.1:0-22703 GCA_902702795.2 Paramuricea clavata
TTCAACTTTATTGCAAAAAGAGTTTGATAAAGTTCTGCACTGGAACACACATTATATTCGGAGGTCTAGGCATGATACATTGCCAGGAAGACCTGATGAACTATATTACCTGCCAGAGAATGTGAATGCAGAAAACCATGGACATGTTGTAGAAAATGAAAAGTATCAAGACGTGCTCAATTATTGTCATGATTATCAAGAGAACTCTATTTACCAGGAGTAGTTTACAAGTATATTTACCCAAAGTGGATTTAGGCAACCAGACACATGGAATGAAGCATTAACTTTATACCACAATCTTCTAGGCATAGCAAGATAGGTTAGAACAAAATGATCACAGTTAATTCTTTAATTTAAAAAATGTTCCTAGTATTGAAATTCTATATATTAATTTTGTAATTTTAGTGTCAAGCAATTACATAAGGTATTCATATGTATGCATGCATGGCCTTTGGGTCCTAGCAATGAGCGTTTCACAATTATTAAACAAATGTGAAACAGACTCTAAACAACGACAGACAGGATCCTACAGTATCTTGTGAATGACATTCGAAAACTATCCTGACAAAAGCATGGCCAAACATACAGTAATACAAGTGAAGAAAAGATTATGAATGCTTTAAACATATTTTTTATTTTAATATAAATCACCAAAGAATATAAAGATTATAACTACAACTGAAACTTTAATTTACATTATAGTAAACGTGGACAATTCCAAACATATATAATTCAGAACAAAATTCCCTTACAAATGCCAGAAATCATATTCTACTAAACACACACCGCCATTCATAAGTGCTGTGAGCATGCAATAGTGTAAAGATCCAGTGATGGTCTTCTGATTAATGTAAACATATAATATGTTGCCACAAGTATGTGCAGATGGAATCAACATGGCATCATGCACGAACTTGATCGATGGTTTAGGATTAAAACCGATAACAGGGGCCAATGGTGTTCCAGTAGGAAACATCAGGATGTGCCCAGGAGTTAATTTCTCGATAGCATCTCTTTCTTCTTTTGTTAGTTCGGTGTCGTCGGTTAAAATTTCCAAAAGTGTCTTATTTAAGTGTAACAAAATGGGTAAAATATAGTAGCGAATCAATTGCCAGTGTGCACTCATGTGTCTTATTTTATCCACCAATGCATAAGCCCCTTCCATTGATGAGTAAAATTTGTCTGACGTTGTACACAGTAAAATAACGAAATGTGATGCATTGCAGTTCAATGGATCAACGTTATTGTAAACATATTTCTCTGCCAATAAACAACTCTTATTAGATACATTAGCCATTGTACTTTTAGCAAAGGCATTACTAGGCTCGATTACCAGTTGTGGCTTCAATCGAGCCTAAGGCATCACACGATTGGTTATATATTATGTCTCATTAGGTTAAAAGGTAGTAACACCGTTAGACACATGCTGATAAACATTTGTTAACGAAAGAATTCAACATGGTATCTTATATAAATATATACCTTCAACACTACGCACAAACTCAACAAATTGGTCTAACAATTGGTCTTCGCTGGTGACCTACTGGTGATAACATTGGTTTCAGAAGAAGCACCTCCTTAGCACCAATCTTGTATGTTGCGTTATACTGGAAGAGATACTTTGTCAATCCATCACAACTTCTTACTAGATCTAGAACCTTGAAACAAATAATACCATGTTAACCATTACTGTGCAAGACCCTGTCGGAAACTTTATATAATATAATGTACATATTATAAGTAATACGTTAATTCTCACGCACCTGTGATTCCCACGCGGATGCTATTATGTAAGAACACGGGATTATTATTGGTGATTTGTAAGTGATTGCAGGTATTATACGAAGGCGAGATGTTACTGTTATATTATAGAGAAAATTTAAACATGATCTGTGAGTGATTCCTTTGTTGTTGGGGAAGCAAACCTGACAGTGCAAGACCCCTCTCTTATTAACAAGTAAATTTGTCAGCTTAATGGTTGATGTACAGTAGGAACAGTTAAAGATGATGTCCACCCCTGTGCACATGCGCGGACTTTGTTTACAAAAGATGCAAAATTCGGGCAATGTTTATATCTGGGGGTCCCCCTTTGTTATGAGCAGAACTTATGTGCAAAACAGAGTGGAAAGCATCTTTACAATTGCACCCTGATCCACCCTACTTTATTGCTGTATTTACTATGCGTCAGATAATTGTAAGTGGAGTCTTGTCACTGAATGGGTTACGTTTGTCACCACATAAAACACCACATAAAATACACGTTTACTGTATATAATACCTCATGATATTTCAATCCTTCCAACAAACCATCCAGCATTCCCTTGCACTTGATAATCGTAAAGTATTTGGCAACTTCATCAATAAATACTTTCCTTTGCTGAAAGGGAATGGTATGTGGCAATCCGTCTACATTGTATCTCCATTCACAACCAGCAACCACTGTGTTAAATGACGTTTCATCAACAGCATCTGCCAACTGAAAAATATTAACATAACCAACATTATGCCAATGAATTTTACAATTGTTATAACCATATAAACACCAGGGTTCGATATTTATAACACTTATCCAACTGCGACACCAGCATACAGGTACAGTAACCTATTTCTTGATACTGGTCACCAAATGCACTATTCCCAATTCATTTAATTATTACAGTAAAAGAATCAACAGGAAACAACTACTATCATAGGCAGTGAAAAATTGGCATCATGAATTAATATACTAAAATGTAAATAAACATTCAATTAACTCCTATGAGGATCATGCTTATTTTCAAGTTTGCAGACTTGCACCATTCAAAACCTATAGTAACGTGAGGCCACAATATTTCCCTAATATTTGAAATTTTATAGTGTCCAGTTAGGAGACATGTCATTCAGAGTTTGGCATCCATTCCATCCACATCCAAACAGTGGCGAAGCCAGCCCGAAAATTTGGTCATGCTATCCAAATTTTAAATCATTAATTTCTTTAGAAATTGATTGTTTTCACGGTCTATTAACACGGAAATATTTGCATTTTTTTTTAGAGTTCATTTATAAAAGAAAACATTATTTTTCGAATTATTTTTCCCCGATTTCCCCCCCGATTTTTTTTAAATTTTATCCAGTTTTTATTAAGAGGTCGGAGGTGCATTTTTTAATATCAAATTACATGAAATTGGATATGCATAATTCATGACCTTTTAAGTTCGTTTTGTAATAAAAAACCATTCCATTAGCGACTCGGGTTACTTAAAAGCATATATTGATGAAAAATTGATGAACATAATGATGAATGATGAACATAATTTTTAATGAGGATACCAACTTCACAAGTAGTGGTTTACAGAGGGGTCCTCGGACAAGTAAACATATACTAAAAATAATTAAATTACAAATGAAAATAACTAGACAGAACAAACAAGTCATTACAATTCAGTTTTTTCGAGGCAGTTCTTAAATGAGGTTATCGAGGTGGAGCTTTTTAAATCATCATCCAGACTATTCCAGACTTCAGAAACAAAGTTTACCGTTGTCCAGTGACCAAGGGTCTAAACAAGCGAATTCCGACAAACTTTTTTCCAAACGTTTTCCTTTCGTTTTGCATAACAGGATAGGAGGCAGTTTAATGGGTTTAGGGGGTCAAATAGGGGATAATAGGTGATTTAGCACGAAAATTTTGTTCAATTATTTTTTCAACATAAAAATTTTTTATCTTTTTTTTTTAAGACTTTTCGGAAATTTTTTCCACTTTTCATAATGCCCCTTGTTCGGCCTATCGATCATATCAGCATCACGTAAAAATGCATAGTTTAGGCTCGGCTCAGAGGAGAATTGCAAAAAACATGGCACTTAGAAAAATTTTGACAATTTTTTTTTGGTTTCAGGGGGACATATGAGGGATAACAGTTGATTTACCACGAAACGTTTTTCAATTATTTTTTCAACATTTTATCTTTTTAAAGATTTTTCGGAAATTTATTCCACTTTTCATAATGCCCCTTGTTCAGCCTATCGATCATCTTACCATATGCATGCGTAAAAGTCCATAGTTTAGGCTCGGCTCTAAAATTATATGCTTTTTCAAATGATTACTTATACGTCAGTGGTGCAGGCCTGAAAATGAACGAAAATCCCACTCAAGCATGACTGTACTTTGCGCCTCATATATTATCAGTCAATTATATATGAGCTTTGAACAACTGTCTGTTTAATTGTAAAAATCATGCCCGCTATTCTATAGGATTTTCTTAAAATTTCATATATTGTATAAAATTATATGCTTTTTCAAGTGGTTACAAACACGTAAGTGGTGCAAGCCTGAAAATGAACGAAAATCCCACTCAAGCATGACTGTACTTCACGCCTCGTATATTATCAGTCAATCATATATGAGCTTTGAACAACTGTCTGTTTAATTGTAAAAATCATTCCCGCTATTCTATAGGATTTTCTTAAAATTTTCTTAAAATTTCATATATTGTATAAAATTATATGCTTTTTCAAATGGTTACAAACACGTAAGTGATGCAAGCCTGAAAATGAACGAAAATCCCAGTCAAGCATGACTGTACTTCGCGCCTCGTATATTATCAGTCAATCATATATGAGCTTTGAACAACTGTCTGTTTAATTGTAAAAATCATTCCTGCTATGCTATAGGATTTTCTTAACATTTCATATATAGTATAAAATTATATGCTCTTTCAAATGGTTACTTACACGTAAGTGGTGCAAGCCTGAAAAAGAACGAAAATCCTATTCAAACAGGACTGTCCTTTGCGCCTCATATATTATAAGCCAATTAATATATGCATGTGAGCTTTGAACAACTGTTTAATTGTAAAAATCTTGCCCGCTATTCTATAGGATTTTCTTAAAATTTCATATGTTGTATAAAATTATATGCTTTTTCAAATGATTACTTATACGTAAGTGGCGCAAGCCTGAATCTGCGGCAGGTAGTATCGTCTAGGATTGGCATCGGGTAAGGGCAGTGGTGCAGCACGTTGCCGCCAGCGGTCTCCTCTTGCTGGGGTACGGTATCCTGCATGCGTGTAACCCAACAACAACTTTAGGTCACCAAACATACGTTTCTCCGGCATGGTGAGTTCGCGCTGTATGTGGTGATGCATCACCCTGTTTCTCATCAGGATAGCCTGTGCTGTGCGAAAAATTTGTTGGGCACGCATGAGGTATATGTGAGCCATAACCTTGAGGCATGTGAAGTTGACATTGTAAATTTGGGGCCTGAACATCTGCCGCTCGATGAGTAGATTTATGGCATCCTTCAGCAGTGTCATTCTAATTCTTACTTCAATCCGCAAACTGCCGACAAGGTTGGGGTTGGACGTTAGCACATGGAGGGTCGATGTCATTTTCTGGAAGAGGTGGGATCCTTGTCGGGTGTTGATGGGAGAGGCGATTGGGTCCGGGTTTGTTGCTCTTAGGAGGTTGTAGATTTTCACAGATCTTACTTCGATGTCTTGCTGAATTTGGAGGCTGATGTTGCCACCGGTGATTCTGGCAGGGTTGGTGTTGAGAGGGGTCAGTATAGGGAAGTGATCAATGGTTATATCTTGTGGGAGAGGTCTGGTTGGTTTGAGGAGGTACAGGAATGGTGTTCGCCTGGATACGCAGACTTCATATTTGTTGGTTGGATATCAATCTTCGATGGCACCACATTGAATAACTTCTGGAGGGAAGGGCGTGAGGTCTTCGATACACTGCTTCATCCCGAAGTTAACAACTCTTATATATGAAACACCGACATGAGCAAGCCCAGCAAGGAATGTAGATAATGGTACAGGTTTTGCATGTCCTTGAATGATGTGGTTCGATTCCTCGCCGGATGGAAGGACAACATGACCATTGTTGCATAAAAAAGTGCACAGCTCTTCTCTGTCCTTTGTTGGTGGCTAGCATCACAGCATTACCAACGAGGGAATTCAGAAATGTTTTGGTCAGATTGTTAATAACCGGTACATTTATGGCCATGTGGTCGATTTCGTTTTCTGTGACTTTGTTGGTGAATACATCGGGGTTGTTGTCATTTACTAAAATGTCAGCCATCTAAAAAAAAAATTTCAGGATTTTTTAGAATTTTTTAGAATTTTTTAAAATTTTTAAATTTTTTTATATTTTTTTTTTTAGAGTTCGTTTATAAAAGAAAACATATTTTAGAATTTTTAAATATTTTTTTGAATTTTTTCGAATTTTCCCCCCCGACTTTTTCGAATTTTATCCAGTTTTTATTAAGAGGTCAGCGGTGCATTTTTTAATATCAAATTACATGAAATTGGATATGCATAATTCACGACCTTTTAAGTTCGTTTTGTAATAAAAAACCATTCCATTAGCGACTCGGGTTACTTAAAAGCATATATTGATGAAAAATTATTACAAACTTACATTTTTAAGGGTCCAAACAAGTGAATTCCTACGAACTTTTTTCCAAACGTTTTCCTTTCGTTTTGCATAACAGGATAGGAGGCAGTTTAATGGGTTTGGGGGGTCAAATGGGGGATAATAGGTGATTTACTGCGAAAATTTTTTCAATTATTTTTTCAACATTTTTTATCTTTTTTTTTTAAGACTTTTCGGAAATTTTTCCACTTTTCATAATGCCCCTTGTTCGGCCTATCGATCATCTCGCCATCAGCATCGCGTAAAAATGCATAGTTTAGGCTCTGCTCAGGAGAATTGCAAAAAACATGGCACTTAGAAAATTTTTGGATAGGAGGGACTTTTTTGGTTTCAGGGGGACATATGAGGGATAACAGGTGATTTACCACAAAAATTTTTCAATTATTTTTTCAACATTTTCTATCTTTTTTTTTTAACGATTTTTCGGAAATTTATTCCACTTTTCATAATGCCCCTTTCATAATATATTATCAGTCAATTATATATGAGCTTTGAAGAACTGTCTGTTTAATTGTAAAAATCATGCCCGCTATTCTATAGGATTTTCTTAAAATTTCATATATTGTATAAAATTATATGCTTTTTCAAATGGTTACAAACACGTAAGTGGTGCAAGCCTGAAAAATAACAAAATCCCACTCAAACAGGACTGTCCTTCGTGCCTTGTATATTATAAGCCAATTATATGCATTCATGTGAGCTTTGAACAACTGTCTGTTTAATTGTAAAAATCTTGCCTGCTATTCTATAGGATTTTCTTAAAATTTCATATATTGTGTAAAATTATTTGTTCTTTCAAATGATTACTTATACGTCAGTGGTGCAAGCCTGATAATGAACAAAAATCCCACTCAAGGATGACTGTACTTCGCACCTCATATATTATCAGTCAATTAATATATGCATGTGAGCTTTGATCAACAGTGTGTTTAATTGTAAAAATCATGCCCGCTATTCTATAGGATTTTCTTAAAATTTCATATATGGTATAAAATTATATGCTTTTTCAAATGATTGCTTATACATAAGTGGTGCAAGCCTGAAAATGAACGAAAATCCCACTCAAGCATGACTGTACTTTGTGCCTCATATATTATATAGAGAATAATACATGGGTGCACAGAAATACCAGATTTATTTAGAGTGTTGAACATGATCATGTTGGTATTTCCAAGCACCCATGTATTTTTCTGTTTATTATATAAAGGACAGTCTTTGAAAGCGATAATTTTTGCAGAAAAGCGATAATTTTCACATGTGAGATTATCATAAACAAGACGCCTACTCAGGCGTTCACACTGACCTGAAAATGATGATATGCGTGCTATGGTGCAATCTCGTTCCCTGAGCCTGCGGTCGTTGGGAAGGAAACGAAGGCTCGGGGAACGAGATTGGCTATGGTGTAATAGACAAGGGAATGGGAAGCAAGAGAGTTCGTATAGAACAGTTTCAGCGGTAGATTTATCCAAAGAAAATCAATAATTCGACAACAAAAAGCAGAAGGCAGAAACTGTTTGAAACCTAATTAAAGTTGCGCTTTTGCACAAGTAACAAACCTTCATAGGTAAGTGGTATAACAAACCTTCATATAACAAACCTTCATATTTATTTAGAGTGTTGAACATGATCATGTTGGTATTTCCAAGCACCCATGTATTTTTCTGTTTATTATATAAAGGACAGTCTTTGAAAGCGATAATTTTTGCAGAAAAGCGATAATTTTCACATGTGAGATTATCATAAACAAGACGCCTACTCAGGCGTTCACACTGACCTGAAAATGATGATATGCGTGCTATGGTGCAATCTCGTTCCCTGAGCCTGCGGTCGTTGGGAAGGAAACGAAGGCTCTGGGATAATCCGTTTCAGGGAGGAATCGATTGGCCGTTGATATGGAATGTGCAGTTCAATCTTAGCCGGAATTCCTGGCTTTCGGCAACGGATTATCCCAGAACCTTCGTTTCCTTCCCGAGGATCGCAGGCTCGGGGAACGAGATTGGCTATGGTGTAATAGACAAGGGAATGGGAAGCAAGAGAGTTCGTATAGAACAGTTTCAGCGGTAGATTTATCCAAAGAAAATCAATAATTCGACAACAAAAAGCAGAAGGCAGAAACTGTTTGAAACCTAATTAAAGTTGCGCTTTTGCACAAGTAACAAACCTTCATAGGAAAAAAATAAAAATATAAAATGAGACATAGGTAACATCTCTTGTGCTTTAATCACATTTAGTTTAATGTCAGATACTTAGTAATAATATTTATAGATAGTATCTCAGGTTCACACCGAAAATCACGTGACCATATTGAACTTTATCAAATCATGATCGTGGATCATTTCTGAGTATTGAAGCAGTCAGATACAATATATTATTGTCTTCTTCGCCTTTCAGTTGCCTTGAACAATACGTTTTTGAAGAATGGAGATTTTGCGCTACGCAGTATTTCGTGATCATGTTCCAATATTGATATAAGAATTAATGAGCACATGATAACAAATGAGCACATAATAGCTATGAGTTGATCGAGTTGTATTAGGAAAATGAGAACCATACAATAAACGTTTTAGTTCTTGTTGGTATTTCACTGAACGCACGCTTTATCTTTACTTGCGCCAATTCTAGTAGCTACTGCGCGAATTTTAATACATGTATTATATGGCGCGTTTTTGCTGTCAAAATTCAATAGGACCGCAGGAATGCTAGTAGCACTAGCTATACGTACTGCGCGAATTTTAATACATGTATTAAGGTATAATGCCGACATTGTGTAGTCAAACGCCAAACCTTTAACTTTTCCTTGTTTATATTATATTGTGAACTAAATATTATTGTATTAGGAAAATGAGAACCATACAATAAATATCTTAGTTCTTGTTGGTATTTCACTGAACGCACCGCTTTATCTTTACTTGCTCCAATGCTAGTAGCTACTGCGCGAATTTTAATACATGTATTATATATGGCGCGTTTTTACTGTCAAAATTCAATAGGTCCAATAGTTATAAGTCGAACACCAAATCACCAATGATACAAATCGGGCAACCCTTACTCGAATCGAGCAGACTGATATGTAAATCGATTATTGAAATGATCAATACACATTCAAAACGAGCAAACAGTATAGCCAAATCGAACGACTATTCCTTGTTTATATTATATTGTGAACTAAATGTTATTGTATTAGGCAAATGAGAACCATGCAATAAATGTCTCGGTATTTTGAATGCAAGCTTTATCTTTACTACTTGCTCGAACTCTGGTAGCTACTGCGCGAATTTTAATACATGTATTAAGGTATATTGTCGACATTTTGGAGGTGAAAGAATTGGCTAGTTTACATTGTTCATTATATTATGAAATATGATACTATAGTTAAAATTCGCGTCGAGCTAAATGTTATTGTATTAGGCAAATGAGAAGTGAGAACCATACAATAAATGTCTTAGTTCTTGTAGGTATTTTGAAGGCACGCTTTATCTTTAGTATAGCTACCACAAAGCGTTTGGCGCGCCAACTAGTAGCTACTGCACGAATTTTAATACATGTATTAAGGTATATTGTCAACGTTGTGTTGTGGAACTGTCAAACCTTTAACTTTTCCTTGTTTATATTGTGTTTATATTATATTGTGAACTAAATGTTATTCTATTAGGCAAATGAGAACCATACAATAAATGCCTTAGTTCTTTTTGGTATTTTGAACGCTCGCTTTATCTTTACTTGCGCGAATTCTAGTAGCTATTGCGCGAATTTCAGTACATGTATTTTAATATGGTCAAACCTTTAACTTGCCCTTGTGAACTAAATGTTATTGTGTTAGACAAATGAGTACCATACAATAAATCAAAATAAACTGTAGAATCTTTAACTTGTACTTGCTTATATTCCACTATATTGTACAAATTCGCGTCGGGTCCAAATTTTGGGGTTTTCGAGTCGTTTAATACAACATATTGATTGCATAAATCCGCCGGGTCGGCCAAATTTTCAAAGCCAAATTTTAGAGTCGTATAATACAAAAATAAAAACATTAATTCAACATGCAGAAAAGTCCAGAGTGCGACAAAAAATTTACACCACGGATGCTTATGACTCTACAACGTATATTTATAGACGGTTGTTTATTAGTTAAAAAGTCAAACTGTCGAACCTTTAACTTGTCCTTTGTAAAATTCACTGGGTCCAAACTTTGGGGTTTTCGAGTCGTTACACGAAGAAAAACATATTAGTTCAACACGCAAGAAAGTTCAGAGTGCGACACAACGTAAAATCCATAGGAAACCGGCACAACTCTTTGAAAATTCAACGAAACTGTATGAAATATTTTCTGATCACTCAGCCAAAAGGCGCCATTTTGAAACTGGACTGAATATGTCACCATTGGAGTTCGGAATTGTGCGTGTGCGTATAAGTCCATATAGGTCTATATATGGGCTAATAAACGAAAAATGCACCGCAAGCATGACATGAGCCGACTATTACGTACATAAATACCAGCTTCTTACTATTATATATGAATCGTGGAGTCAAAGAATCGATGGCATTTTGGATTAATCGTTGCACCCTGAGCCTGCGATGCGCGAACGCAAACTCGATTTCTCGACGACGAAAAAAACAGAAAACAGAAAACTAGGGATTTAAGACACTTGACCTTTCAGGTCAGTGTAATAATCTCACATGTGAGATTATCACTTTTATCAGTGCTCGAAATCTCTATAAAGCACTATACTTTATATAATAAAAGTCAATTATATATGAGCTTTGAACAACTGTCTGTTTAATTGTAAAAATCATGCCTGCTGTTCTATAGGATTTTCTTAAAATTTCATATATTGTATACAATTATATGCTCTTTCAAATTGTTACAAAGACGTAAGTGGTGCAAGCCTTAAAATGAAGGAAAATCCCACTCAAATTTGGCTGTATAATTACGTGCATCTGATACACTAAGCCAATTATATATGTGTTGCGAGGAACTTACTGCATTTAATTTGTAAATTTTGTGCCCGCTATTCTATAGGATTTTCTTAAAATTTCATATATAGTATCAAATTATAATATATGCTCTTTAAAATAGTTACAAACACGTAAGTGGTGCAAGCCTTAAAATGAACGAAAATCCTACTCAAACAGGACTGTCCTTACACGTAAGTGGAGCAAACCTTAAAATGAACGAAAATCCCACTCACATTGGACTGTATAATTATGCGCATCTGATACACTAAGTCAATTAAATATGCATTGCAAGGAACTTCCTGCATTTAATTTGTAGATTTTGCGCCCACTATTCTATAGGATTTTCTTAAAATTTCATATATAGTATCAAATTATATCCTCTTTCAAATGGGTTTTTTTTATTAGTTTTACAATAAGAAATTGAAGGCACAGACAACAGGACTAATAAAGTCCCAAATTAAGTCCTGCCATACATGAAAATACTACGCTATATACTATGCTATACTATACTATAAACGGTTATAAAATTAACAAAATACATAGCTAGTTACATATTTACGGTATTACACATAATTACATTCGTACAAAAACTCAGAACATGCACTTCTATGAACAACAAGACATAAAACAAGAACGACATTTAGAGCAAAATGTTTTCCAAGTCCTTGGCCAATTAACATCAAAACATGCATTAACTTTTTGAGTGTAGTGATTATATAGTTTAAGTTTCAGTGACTGAATAGAGAGAGAGGATTTTATTTCTCCTGGCAGGCTGTTCCAAAGTGGCACTATCCTATTGAAAAATAGGTTTCGGAAAGGTGTTCTGCAACGGTTTGGTCGGTATGAATCAGTAGAGCTAAAGCGAGTGTGATGATTAGTAGAATTGTCCAGAATATAGTCTTCAAGTGTTAAGTCATAATAACCAGCTTTGCATTTATAAAAAAAGTAATATCTTTGATTTAATAGTAATATCTTTGTAATATCTTAAAATAGTTTATTTAGTTCAGGACCTTTCTGAAAATCACTTTGTGAGAAAGCTTCCTGAAATTAAATATTAATTAAAAAAAAAAAAAATAAATAAATAAATAAATTTCGAACCAGTATGAAATAGGCAGTAGCTTAAGTTTTTTTAAACGGTTGGTGTAAGATGAGTTGAAGTCTTGAAGGATATACTTGGTTGCTCGTCTTTGGACACTTTCAAGACAAAGAAGGTCCCTAGATGTTGTTTGGGGTGCCCAAATTTCACTGCCATAGCACAGGTGTGTACGAACAAGTGTCAAATAGAGAGAGCGTCGACAATTTATATCAGTTAAATATGTGCAGTTACGTCGTAGAAATCCAAGCATGCGGTTTGCTTTGGAAACAATGTTAGAAATATGAGGCGACCATTTTAGGTTATTCGTAATAAGTATACCAAGATCCTTTTGAGTTGATTGAAAAGGGATCTGACTGGAGCATAAAAAGTAATCGGGAGACTCAATACAACGTTTCCGTGAAAATCTTATTCCAGAACATTTCTTCAAGTTGAACTTTAACTTCGACATAGAAGACTAAAGGCACAGGGCTTGAAGATCTGATTGGAGGAGATTAGAATCGTGTGGATTGTTTATGATTTTATAGCATTTACTGTTGTCGGCAAACATTGGTACTTTGCTGTGTTTTGCTGCATCAGGAAGGTCGTTAACGTAGATCAAGAAAAGCAATGGGCCAACAATACTGCCTTCAGGAACACCAGATGGTACATCAAGGTAACTTGATGAGAGACAGTCAGCTACCACACGCTGTTTACGTGCAGACAGATAGTCAGAAAACCAGTCTAAGAGCGGCCCAGTATTACCAAATTGGGAGAGTTTAAAAATAAGTTTATCGCGAGGTACCGAATCAAAAGCTTTGGAAAAATCTAAATAGATCATGTCCATTTCTTTACCACAATCTAACACCTTGCCAATGTTCTAAACAACGTCACGAAGCTAAGTAATACAAGATTTTCCTGAACGAAAGCTGTGTTGTTGGTCACGAAGAAAAGGTTTAACAATATATAAGACTCGGTTATGGACCACATGCTCAACAGCTTTAGACGCGAGAGATAATAATGAAATTGAACAGTAATTACTGACAATACAAGTTTTGTTGTTTTTGGGAACAGGAACGATGTTTGCATACTTCCAATCTGCAGGAACCTTGCCGAGAGCAATGGATTTATTAAATAATGCAGTAAGAAACAGAGCAAGGACTTCCGAACACTCCTTTAATAACCTTGCCGAAATCCCGTCTGGACCCGTAGCTTTCGATGTGGATAGATTATTGAGCGGACGACAAACTTCTTCAACTAAAACATCAGAAAACTCAGTTGGAGTTACAAGGACAGTATTGGATGGAGGGAAACATGGGTTTTGGGGACGAGGAAGAAACATATAGGCAAAGAATTTGTTTAAAGCATCCGCTTTATCACTTGATGATTTAAATCTTGAGTCAGCTAGGGTCATGGTATCAGGTAATGTTGATTTATTTGATTTCGATTTGAAAAATTTCCAAAATTGTTTAGGATTAAATTTTATCATATTAGCAAGGTTCCTTATATAATCACGCTTTTTGGTTTTGATCATTTTTTTTCTGTTTTTATCATGGTTACTTACACGTAAGTGGTGCAAGCCTGAAAATGAATGAAAATCCTACTCAAACAGGACTGTCCTTCGTGCCTTGTATATTATAAGCCAATTAATATACGCATGTGAGCTTTGAACAACTGTCTGTTTAATTGTAAAAATCTTGCCTGCTATTCTATTGGATTTTCTTTAAATCTCATGTATTGTATAAAATTATATGCTCTTTCAAAACTGTATCTGAGGGCAAATTGAAATTATACTATAATTCCTAATATACATTCGTTTGTTATCTTAAATATACTGACAATCAATAAAACATGCGAGATCACACATGGATGTGTGTGGGGGGGGGGGAGGGGGGAGGAGGCTGCAACCTGACTCTTATTATTGTTCATGCAAAACTTTGTAGTTGTTCATAAGCAGATTATGAATTAATTAATATGTTCAAATGTCTTGAAACGAATTTTTCAGAAACAGTACAACGGGCAGAAATTGTTTTTCCCCTTCCACTATTCGTTGTGCCTCCTCCCCACACCGAAAACAAGAAGAAAGAAGGAAAAAAAGAAAAAGAAGAAAGAATGCTTGTGCAATTACCCATTAACATGATTGCATTCACTTCAAACTTTTTTCACATGACAAGTTTCGTCAAATGAATAGTTTGAGTGTGTACAAAAAGTCTGCTAATGAAGTAAATGCGTGAATTGGTACGTAGTTGGAATTTTCTGTGCTGCGACCGTGCAACCAACATTGACTTGGTTTATAACAATTTGAAACATCGAATTTATTTTAAAATTTTTTGCAGCATCCTTTTAAACGTATCCTAAAGGTTTTTTATTGACATTTTAACAATTTAATTAAATATTTTGTGTAGTCTAGTCTACGTACTACTACTCGACATGCACCTCACTGCTGCAATGGCGCCAAATGAAATCACAAAAACCTTTTTCACTAATCAATTCAAAAGACAGAGATTTCAAACGTATTATTGATGTTATTTCTATACTAATAAAAATAAAAATGCTCATCAAGTTGAAAAAGGCTTTCATGTAATCATTGCATTGTCACCCTGATTGTGCAAATCTTGCATAATGGCTGCGTTTGTTAATATTGCCAAATCTATTGCTGCTGGTCGCGCATCATTTTGAAAATGAGAGAGCCAACAATTTACTCTTCTGGCACATGTCTATCAGTATACTTAGCCAATGAAAAAACATCTAGCAGAAATGTTACTTTCTACCAAAATTCTCTTGAATCGCCTTTTTTACTAGGCTCATAAGTGTCTTGTTGTCAACAAGCTCTGCATGTGCCTGGCATTCCACAATGCAACTTGACGTGTAACTTTTACATTCTAGATTCAGCACGCGACAACAATAAGTGCCAACTTTATCTTCTGTTAACTCAAATGCGTATTCCTGTTCGTTGGATACTGTTATGCCATTAAATGTCCAGGAAAAAGTTTTCCCTGCACATGTAGATACACTGCAGTATAATACCACATTCTTACACTGATGTTGCTTGTACCGAGTTGCTGTAACACATCGTTTCGATATTGGTCCAGTTTCGGTATTCGGATATACTGGGTAGTTTTTCAATCCTACAAATAGCTCTTTGGCCATTTCATTTCTTATCTTTGAAATACTTTGAACATCTGGGTCGAAAGTAAGCAATCCCAAATGGTAGCTCGTGTACATCAGTATGAACACTGCACAACTACAAGAATCCTTTTGGCTTGGAAATTTTTCTTCCCATATTACATCAAAGTCTTTTATGAAACCCTTTGACTCTATTTCAATATTGCATGTTTTATTGCACTTGTAGAAAAGTTCAAAAAAAAACTTTGAATAATTTTATTACTGTCTCATTTTGGATTCCTTTGCTCATGGGATCATAGTAAAACATTTGCGTGTTCCAAATGTTGATCACCACTGCTGTCCAATGGTTGTGGATATTAATTGGGATCAATATGTAATCACATGCCTCGTAGTCTATCATTTGACAAGTTCTTGATATTATTTCATGTAATCTTTTTTCGTTGCCCCTCTTTAACATTGTGTTCCGTAATCGAAGATAGAAGAAACAGTTTAGCACATGAACACGAATACCTTTTTGTGTGCCTTCACTAACAATAATAAATAGGAATCAATGATGCTGTCATTCAACCATCCAGGCTTTTCCAATGAGTAACTGTTATTCATCACTGGAAATTCCAAAGTCTTGAAATCGCTGTAACCAACTTTATGTTTGGTACTGATTGATTTGTATTTATATGATACATCATAGAAGCGCTCAATATTTTCAGTTTCATTTGTACTGCATTCATTTTCTTGGTCATCGTCTCCTAACAAAGGCTCATGTCTATCTTCTTTCTCTTTTATTATCGTCATTGTCAGAATGAGGTGAATAATCTAATTGCATAGAGTAGGTTGATGAAGTGTACTTCTTGGTATAAAATGCCAAATACACTTGTAGGTTGTATGTTAGGTACCCAATTATCAGTCACATCTTTGACAATGTGATCATCGATTTCTATAACCTTACCATTGTTGAAAATGACTGCTGTGTAATGTCCATTGTGAATGTGCATCCCGTGATGTAGGGTGCATGCTTTAAGAATGTATTGGCATGGCATGTTTCCTACCACATGAAGTTCCAAGAGTGGTTCTTCTTTGCGATTCCACCTTTCTGTTGAAATCTATTAAATCCTATGACTAATGTTTGAGGTAGAAACACAAATTTCCCTGAAAGTTTATTCACAGTAACGTTTTCGCAAGAGCTACAATAAATAGGAACATGATCATCATTCATAGAATGTACGATGCTTCTTTCCAAATCTTGTATGCCATTTAAGACAGGCACAATGATGGTTTTACGTGTTTCTGGTGGGAGAGCATCATGCTTAACACATTCTCTGCATGTTTTTATAAACTGACAACCGCTTTGAAAATGTATGGCAATGATATCATTCATGTTTTGGGTTCCTGACGAACAAAGTCTAGTAAAGATTTCGTGTATATCTTGTTCACCAGGATATAACTTGTACTCATCTTCAATGGCTTTGTGGAGCTCATATGGATAAAACGAGCCGTTTAGAACATACAACATTTTGCTAATGACTTTCATTAACGCTGATGTGACCTTACACTTTGTATTTTTTTAAAATTTTATCCAACATGCAGATACGGAGGGGTATGGAGTTCATGCACTGTACAAGAGTGTTTTGCTAACAATCATTTCGTTTGTTTTGCAATCCCACAAACTTTTCTAAATCATCATCTTCATCATCAAAACTGTTTATTAATTTATTAAGCTTTTTTCTTTTTGATTTAATCGAGGATTGAGTGGAACCTTTACGTTTTGTACTCTTTGATTAGGTTTTCTATGTGTTTCAGACGTTGTATTGCGAAGTAATCATCAAATATTATTGTCCATCTTTGTATATGTTATACTATTTTTATAATTTTTGTCCATCTTCGTAATTTTTATTCAACTTCTATGTTATAATATTTTTATAATTTGGCTTGTGTGAAATCGTGTTATATTTGAAGCAAAAAATACCACATTTATAAAATTAATACAGTATTAAATGGCATCGCCATCGTTGCCAAAGCACGGGAGGCCAAAACTAGGCATTGAAGTTCACCAGATTGGCCTATGAATGGACGTCGATAACAAGTGGCAGGTACAAACAGATTTGGTTGGAATGGCTGAGAAGAAAACCCATAGTGAATTCGCTAGTCACCTACTGCAAATGTGTGAAGAAATGAGAGTGCGTCAAAACAATCAACAATGCTCAACTCCATCGAGTCAATCCCAAGGGCAAGGTGAGTTCATTATAGGAATTATTGGCATACCAATGAAGATTTTATTGCTTCCTGAGCTTAGGATATATAAATAGACAAACTTGACATGGGACACATGGGTATTTTCCCCGTAATTTTCTGATTACATGAATGTAATGCGTGCAGGAAAATGGAAGGGAGAGGTGATACACATCCATAGCAGAATGTGCATCTGGTTCATTCTGCTATTCGCTTTGGTAGCGCAAAGTCATCTGTATTTTAAAGTCAAGTTTTTCCATCAGGTAATTTTTCTTTCATTTTATATCTGAAAGTTGTAATGTCTGGGTGTGTTCCAACTATTTTACTTCTCGGGCATTCCTTTGTGCGTCGTTTACGGGACGACTTGGAAGCGCACTTTGATTTACGCACTGCCCCAAATTTTCATCTACCCAAATCGGGCAATGTTTCTTTGTTGGGTACGGGTGGCAGAACCGTAGATAAAGTGCTTAAATATGATCTCTCATGGGTCAAAAAGTATAAGCCCAATATTGTGATTCTTGAAATGGGCACTAACGATTTGTCGGGTCACACCCCAGAGGTAGTGGGGTCGAAACTCGATGATCTTGTGCACGTTCTGCGCGATCAGTATAAAGTTCGCGTTGTTGCTGTGTGCCAAGTGATTAATCGGAATCTGCCTCACACTCAGGCACCTGATAATGTGTTTAATACCAAAGCCGCTCTTTTACGCCAGTACCTGTCTGTTGTCCTTGCTGAGGAACAAGGCATTTTTGTGTGGGAACATAGGGACTTTTCTCACCCTGATCGTCTCTTGTTGTCCTCAGATGGTGTGTTTATACTGTTTATACCGTAGCTATCGTGGGGCCATCTTGAAAGCTCTCACCATGTTATAGTCCTTAGCTCCAATATGTGTTCATTTTACGCCTTTGGTACAGACATTATTATTGCATAATTGTTTGATAATTATGGTGCACTATATTATATACTCTTTTATATTTGCTGCCGCAGGCAGCTTCCTATTCTTGTGATTTGTTCCCAGACCTCTTTACCGAGCTATATGAATGCGACAATGATTTGGATTTAGCAATGTTTGGATGTTCAGTTTGATGACGTTTTGTGACGTAGAAGATTCAACGGGTTTTTACGGAAGCTACCGGCTGCTCTTCGGAACTTGCCAAGAATTAGCACGAGGGCGAAACTTACAAGTTGGCAAGTATTTAGCAAATATTGCAATTTTTAAGAATTATGTCTTCTTGTGAAGTCATATATTTAAGGTAAGATCAAAGCATTATCTATGATCCTTTTAGTTTACGAAGAATTTTCAGAAGGTTTGTCGATTTGTTCTTCTATTTATGTGGGCTCGCGTTTGATTTTATAAACCTGACAGTGCATATTTGGTGTTGGGAATCATTGTGTTCATGCTGTCTCTGATCAATATATTGATCAGACACTTTGCGTGTTGGTCACGGTGGCCAAACAGGCAACTCAAATAAAATTTACATTAATTCTAAAGAAACAAACGGAAACAAACGGAAACAAACGAGAGCCATTGTGTTCAAAACAAACGAGAGCCATTGTATGAAGGTATCACGTGACTCAGAGCTACAGTATATCATATATAAAACTGCAAATTTTACAGACCTCTATTACTGCCGCTGATAGATCAAGTCGCAGTGATATATATTGCATTTGGTGAAATGGGGGTAACAATTGAGCAATATCGTGCCTGAATTCAATTGGTGCGCATTTTAATAGTTATAGTGTGAGAAGCAATGATCTATCGGGCATCAGACGTCCTTTTCTCGATAATATAAATATGTTGATATGAGTACTTCCGCACACCGGAAGGCGCATGCATGCCGTGGTGCGCATGTCCAGTAGCGACAATAACAAAAATGTAAACAATACTTAAGGTGGATTTTCAACTAAAAAATGACTGTAGGGCCCCTTTAAAAGACAATGTCAGTGTTGAATAACGTAGTGGGCTACTGGGCTTATATTCGGGGGACTTATATTTGGGGGGCTTGTATTCAGGGGGCGGGCCTTGTATTCAGGGGGCAGGGCTTATATTCAGGGGGGCTATTGGTAGAGTATTGCAAGTTATTTCATTACAACTACTCAAATACCTCCTACAACCCATCACTATATTAGTACTATATTCAAGACAATTAACAAATTTTGTTGTGGATTACCTGCAATGCATTGCAGCTGCCACATGATGCTGCCACCAGTGGCGTAACTACTATGGGCTCGCACCAGGCGAATCCGGGGGCCCCCAACCCCAATTGGCCAAATGGGAGCCCCCAGGGTCAGGCTGTAGAGCAAAAACGTTGGCCAGGCCGGCCTCTGATATGTCACAATGTCGTTTTCTGACCATCAGAATTCTGTAAAATCTCTCCCTTTGGTCCGGGAAATGGCATTTCAGAGACTCTAGATTCAAACATTTTCCGGCTGAGCATGCCCTGGACCCCTAGAAAACTTGTGCATATATGGCGTTCAACTCGTGCCTTTGGCACTTCTACTAGGGGAGGGGCTTCGAAAATTTTGAACCAGGGGCCCCCTGATATAGCGTTACGCCCCTGCCACATGATTCATCATCAAAATGCTGACGCCATGGTCCTACCCAGTGCGCTTATGGAGGTCCACCATTTTGAATATTATCGGTGAATGCCTCTCAGCACACTGGCTAGCACCATGGCGTCATTTTGATTACGAATTACGCCATTACGGTCATGTAACACTGACGTTGAGACGCGATTGGTAACCAGGCCTCCATGTCAAACATAAGGTAATCAAAGTTAAGCGCTAACTTGTTCGCAACGCGAATACACCTACGGCAGCAATTTCACTAACTTTTTGTTATACTAGTTTACCCCTATGTATGTGGTTGCCGTTTATGTACCACTACTATATGTTTATGTTATATGGGCTAGAGCAACATGACTGTTTTCAGATGCCCACGTTGAGACTTCAACATTGGGTTTTTTCTACACAGGACATATTCATGATTTGTGCTGGTTATATATACGTACAATTTGCAGCTTCTTTAATAGTTTATGTATCTGTTTTGTTTCATGTAGAGTACATGTGTGTGGAGTGTTCTTGTAGTTTCCTTGTGTTGTATATAAGATGTCTTTTCTATAGTATAGGTATATATGACTTGCCACTCCTGTGTCAAGGAAAAAATGCATGTCTATGTGGGATAGAGCAATTATTGTTTTCAGATGCCCACAGCTGTTGTCAATATATTGTGGGACGGTGCGGCATGTTGTTTTCAGATTGCCCTTGTATATTATTTTTTGCGCATTAAAGGATAATCAATTGCGGCTACCTTCGCTGTATGCCATGATTATTCTGCTGCTTATATGTTGTTTTATTTGTCACCGTTGCATGAATATGTAAATGGTTGTGCAATATGATGTCTCTTATTTTCCAAAATTCCTTTTGTCTAATATTCCAGGGCCTGATGTGGCTCCCGTTAAGGAAAGTCTTCGGTCTTTAGTTTTTTCTTTCAGAATGCCTGCTACTCGACCTAGCACAAGAGTTCAATGTTGTGCACAACCAGCAGCACCACATCGTCCACCCTCTCGGCGAAGAACAGCAACCGCCAGTGCCACCACTATGCAGCAACCAGAGCCTAGTTGAGTTAGTTGTGAGGCGTCTTCCTCCGTGGCCACAACGTCAGCACCTGATGCAGCATCACCAGCAACAACTGTTCCTGACGAAACGGTTCAACAGATCGTCTCCCAAGCTGTGCTAGCGTCACTCAATGGAGCCTGCACCACTACTCTTCCGCCTCCATCTTCAGCTGTGGAAACGAGGGAATTGCCTATGGTAGCATCAGGTATAGCTAGTTTTGCAGACGCTACTATGCAGGGGCCGGTAGCGTCTGCCTTAAATAATCTTTCAGGTGAGACTAGTTTTATCCAAGTCTCACCGCCTGTAGAGCCAGGTCTGCCTAAATTTAATTCCATCAATGTACCCATTGATGCGAATGTGAGCGCAAAAGTTAAGGCCAAGATTTGGTCTCACAAATTCATCAATTTTGGTGTTTTAATTAGCTCAGGGGCAGGTGATACCCGGTATCACTTGTCTGTGAGCTCCCAAAACGGTTCAGCTTTGCCGCCGTTGTCTTTGGAACCGTCCCGAAAGCCATTGCTAACATTGGTGCATGGACTTTGGCTTTTCAAATTTTTGTAAGGGTGTACACTGCCAAATATCCAATGGAGGCCCCAGCATTGATGAAATATAGTGAAGTTGTCCGGGATTTGGCAGTGCGAGGGGCTGACTGGCGCTTTTATGACTCGCTAATTCGTCTCTTGCGTCAATCTAATCCAACCGAGTTGCCATGGGGGTTTACCCATTGGGGAACTTTGGATCCGTGCACAGAATTTTAATAATGCGCGTTTTTCAAAATCTCAACTGCCTGTGCGCAACAACCACCCTTTGTTCCCAGGGGGATTTGTCGCAGGTTTCACCATAGCGATCACTGCCCTGGTTGCAATTATAAACATAATTGTTACAAGTGTGGTGCAATTCACCCAGCCCTACGGTGTAATTTTCGTTCCTCACAGCACACCCCTGCCCCGACCTTGGCCAAATCTCGTCCTTCCAACACCGGTTCTAATTGATAATCTTCAACCTTTATTATGTGGATACGATCCGGGATTGACATCTATTTTGTATACTGGTTTTAAGTTTGGTTTTTCTCTTCATTTTGAAGGAACGCGAACCTCATTTTTTGCAAATAATTTAATTTCTGCGCAACAAAATCCATCCTGAGATAGTTAGTGCTAAACTCTCGAAAGAATTGGCAGCCAGTCGACTTGCCGGGCCTTTCAATTTCCCGCCTTTTCCCAAATTTCGTGTTTCACCCTTGGGGGTTGTTCCTAAGAAAGCCCTGGGGGAATATCGCTTAATTCATCATTTGTCT
>CACRXK020007487.1:0-22703 GCA_902702795.2 Paramuricea clavata
ATACTGTAGCTCTGACTAAACTCAGACCGAGCTCAAACTGCTCATGCAAATTATTGTGATGCAATTTCAGCTCGTTTAACCAGGCTGAAACTCAGCCCGGGCTGAAAACTCTCCATGTATGATGTTAAACAGTTTCTTCATGCATAAAATGTGAGCCTGGGATTTCTCAGAGGCATATAAACTATGAAAAACTAAAAAATGTATCCTCAATGTATTCAGCAACAGTCAGGGATTGTCTGGATATTAAATATAGATATAGCTATTTACTGTGATAGCACAATATAGATAATACAAAGGAAGGATAGTTCTCCTATTAAACCTGAAAGCCATAGAACTTAAATCAATATAATTTAGCGAAATGAGTCAATATACTGTATTGATACCTTCTCAATACATCTGACAATACATTAACAATATAATATTTACATTGTTAACGTATTGAGAGGGTATCAATATTGACTCACTTAGCTAATATTGATATAATCGCCAAAGCAAGTTCTCTAGCAGTCTAGCTTTGTATGAGAGAACAATCCTACCTTTGTTCTATCTACTGATTCTACTGTATATTTCATACCTTCTTGTAGCCTGTATATATCATGTTTTCGACAGTTAGACTTGCTTAGATCACATATTATGGCATTATTAATTGCTTGAAAATATAATCTGTAAATATACAAGGCAATATCACTAAGTTTTATTAACAATATATTGTTGAACCTTTCACACAAATATACATGCGGCCAACGCACGGCGGTTAAAATATACATGAATATATTACTATTTATGGCACATATTTACACACGAAACTTAAAAATATTGACATAGTTGAACACTTACATTTAAAATTATTGTCTTTATCTTCAAAAATTGGAGTATTACTTCTTATTTTCTTCAATATGTTAAGAAATCTTGGCTATATCAACCGACATTAAAATAAAATTTCCAAAGGACGCGCTCGGAGTGTGCTCGCTAAGCCTTATGGGAGCCCATATTTGGCAACGAGATTGACTGAACGCACTGATCTCAATAATGTGAACAATCCAGTGCAAATAATCCTGTATCTCTGTTTTTTGACAGAAACTCTTAATTCCATCTTTAAAATTCTAGCTGTCTTGTTATATCTTCATTGCATGTTTTTAGTTCTGGAGACTAGACCTCCCCACATGCCCTCCCCAGGACATTTTGCTGAAAATATATTTATAGATCACTATAAACTCAGTTTACGACGCAATATAAGGTACATACATATTTTAAATATTTTAGTTCTGGAGACTAGACCTCCCCACATGCCCTCCCCAGGACATTTTGCTGAAAATATATTAGATCACTATAAACTCAGTTTATGACTTTATGACAGACCAACTATTAAAGTTGTAGTATAACTGTATATTCATGTCAATTGCTAAAACCACAGGCGGCCCAGACGTGTATCAGAGTATAGTATTAAATATATCATTATAGAATATACTAAACAATAAAATTTGTAATGAATTTTATATTTTAAAATCATATTTACTTGCCTACTTTGATTGCATGTGATTGTCTTTTATTTCTGAGCGACTTTACATTCGATGCCTGCGACTGTCTTCATAGGTGGGGCGAATACCCTAGGAATATCGCCCCTCTTTAGGATATTCGCCCCCCATATATGCGATGTGGTTTATTCAAATAATTTCGTGATACTTTCATCTTATTAGTGCCTTACACGTTTGAGAATTTAACTCTGCAAAACTAAAGCTTTTTTGTCTTTTTTGAAACGTATTATTGGAATATTTTACCATTCAGAGATTTAAAAAATAATATTGAAACTGTAAAAAACAGTTTCATGTATACGCGCATTCACTAATGAGTAATGACAACTTATAAGCCATACATTTTCCGATAACGACAAAACGCTTGTGTAGCCTTGTAATAATTTTTTTCGAGGGGGGGGCAAAATATAATTTTGGGGGGCATTTGCCCCCCCCCCCTTGCCCCCACCCCCCCTGGCACCGCCACTGATTATTGGCTTGTGATTTAACTCATTAATGGTTCACATTATTTGTCACGTACAAAGTTTATGTATTATTAATGAGTACTATTATAAAAATATTTAAAACAACCTGGCTGTTGTTATCAGTATCGGCTAAACACCCAAGATAACAACCTATTAATTAAACTACAATAATTTTTTGAACTACTGAGTATTTTACAAAATACAAAACAAATGAAACTCCATTGATAAATATAAAAATGTTATCGATCTTTAGAGTTTCTTTCACTTGTTTTTATATTAGTTGTATTGTTCAAGATTAACCAAAAAATAATTGGTTATTTTAACCTATTTACTTTGGTCAATTGGTTAAATTAACCTATTTATATTAGTTGTACCGAAATGTTCGAGATCAACCAAAAAATAATTGGTTATTTTAACCTATTTATTTTGGTTATAACCTATTCAATTGGTTAAAACAACCTATTTATATAAGTGACAACCTTTACAAATAGGTTATTTTAACCTATCAGTTTTTACAGTGTATATGTCATATAAAATGTTCAAGTGTTTTTGTGTAAACACATTTTAGACAAGCACGCGCGTTTTTGTTTAGCTGGTCCACTGGCAGTTTCGGACAGTAACAGTACAGTGGCCCTATAGGTGGCTAGGCTAGGAATTCCCAACAAGGTGGATAAGGTTTTCGATAGGGGTATTTTCATACCGGCAATAACACTATTTAAACTGCATGTTCAAACCTAGCGTGTTCGGGGCATTCTCGTCCGAGAAAATGTTTTCATTTTGAGCCCTTGAAACGGTATTTCAACGGTATTGGATTGCGGCAGAATATAGCATAATTTCTTGGGGATCCGTACCTTTGTGATCAGATGATTATTACGATAAAAACAATAAGCTAAATATAGCAATCGTCTTTTTAAGAACAAGTCATAAACACTCATCACTTTTCTTGAGAAAACAAATTACAAAATGTGTTCGTATTTGGTAGGTACTTACCGAGTTTCTTTCTTCGACAAAATGCTAATTTTCCCCTGGCGGGCGACCAGAGTCCCCGACAGGGGGGCTGTAGCTCTACCCTAACATGTGTGACATGATCTAAGATGGCGCTTGTTGATGTACAAGATTATTAATAAAATTGAAACCTATGTTGGAAATGTACTCTCGTCTACGAAAGCGGATTGCCTGTTAAATCATCTTGCCGTCGATGACGCAAAGAATTATTATTATACATTGTAGTTGGTAAAAGCAATTTGATTGGCTAAGAGCTTAAGTACCCAAGCTATTACTCTTAGGGGCCGATTACATGGGCGAGTTCTCCCGGCTAAGCGAGTTGACTCGCTTTGGCGAGTTGACCCGCTTCATATATGTATTGTCTATTATCATGACATTTCGATTACATGCAAAGCGAGTTGTCCCGCCTTGCCGGGACCGCGGCTGTAGCTTGCCGAGTCAACTCGCTTAGCCGGGACAGAAATTGCCCACACATCCCATGTAATCGCTTTTTGCCGAGTTGGCTCGGCAAAGCGGGCTGAAAACCACACTTATGCATGTTTTAATTTCGATTATAGAAACAAATATAAGTTAAAAAAACTTCAAATAACATCAAAATGATATTAATAAACGTTTTCAAGGTTTAGATAGGAAGCGACACAATTTTGTTAGAATACAAACAGTATAAGCCTGTTGGGATCAGCGTTAAGTATAAATACCTCAACTAACAACATTCAGTGGGTAAAGTATTCCTCAACTACAACAAATACACTTTTTTTAATCGACTTCTAACACCGAGTATTAAATTGTTAAGCATTACAAATCTTAATGAGCTACTTCAGCCCGGCTAGCCGGGTTAGCGCGGTGCATGTAATCGCAATTCAAAAGTCAACTCGCTTAGCCGGGACAACTGGGCAAAGCGGGACAACTCAGCCCATGTAATCAGCCCCTAAAAAGTCTTTCTGCTGTCCCATAATCATTCAAGTCAATCACTCTACTTAGACTAGCTGGCTCTGTCACCTTTACAACCTTTACTACAGACTTTCGTTCCTCTTCCAAAATTGTTTTTGTCTTATCTTTAGCCTCAAATTTTGGCCACTCCTCTTTGGACTTTGGCTCCACCCACCATAGCTTGTTATCTTTCTATTGTGAAACAATTAAACCTCTAGACTCGATGTCAGCAGGATTTTCAACCCCGGGACAGTGCCCCCAATCCCCTTTGTTCGTTAGCTTCAAGATCTCATTTACTCGGTGGTGGACAAATTGTTTTCATTCACCCTTGTACATTATCCAGTAGAGTGCCTGTCATGCTGTCAATATACTGTAATGTCTTTTTTATATTTTATTTTTTGTAACTAATGTATATGTAGGTATTCAATGTACCAATATTGGTATTTGTTTGAATAAAGTTTCTTCTTCCTCTTTGCTGTCAAGCCAAAACTTGGTACTATCTATGCTAACCTGGTTTTCAAGTGACCCTTTTACTGCGCTAAGAGCCTCGCTGATATTAACTTTAACCTGGGAATACTAGTCGTTTTTAAGGGAGCCACTCTTGCCTTCGATGTCAATAAGCGGACATAAACCCCTACATTAGTACGATACACAAAATATACGACTGCACAGTATGCCTTCTTGCTCGCATCGCCAAATCCATGCATGGTACGCTCCAAAACATCTTCTGCACGATGTTAATATATACAGCGAGGAGTGGTATAATTTCCTTAGTTTTTATCAATTCCCTATACCAACCCTCCCACTTATGCAGTAACTCTCAGTGAAGTTTCATCCCAATCAACTTTATCCTTACATGCTTCTTGGAACAATACATTGGCACGTGAAATCACTGGACTAACTATTCCGAGAGGATCAAATAAACTTGCTAAAACACTCAATAGATTTCGCTTTGTAGGTGATAAGGTTTTTGCTCTTTCCTCCACCTTCGCAATCCGGCTCAAACTTAAACTCATCGCTTTTGTTATCCCATGCCTGTCCTAACACTTTATGACCTTTTGATTGAAAATTAAACGGGACTTACCTGGAAGTTGAAGTTTGATGATAATTCTACTAGATCATTAGCACAGTAGGGTTAACATGCCCGTTACTCCCATGAATACCCTCCCAAGAAGGAGTATTAGTTTTTTCCGTTTTTTTCTTCTTTGGGTTTCTTCTTTCTTAATATATTCTATATCTGTCTGTAGCTACGCATTTGTATAGGCATTGTTTTGTCGATCACCAAATTTTGGTGAGTGCTACGAAAGCAATTGTAATGTTATTCTCCGGAAAACTTTTAAGCAAAAAAGTTGTCGACGGGGGGGGGGAGAGATTTAAAGAATTAAGATTTGGCCTCACCGGGGTTTTTGCTGCCCCCCCTGACCAAAAATCCTGGCTACGCCTCTGGTTTAAACGACTGGCAAATAAATCAATTTCAGAGGATCCAAACATGCAAAAAAATTCTAAAATACCGAATTTGACCCTTGCCATTCTAATTGCAGGTTCAAATGTCGGGAAAGCTCATCATCACTTACATTTTGTGCCCCTGGCACACAACCTCGTACCCAGGGCATTTTGCTTCCGGTCAGCGAAATGGCCATGGCATCGGCCGGTCACACGACCTGAAAGTAACAATAGAGCATATAAGCATACGTTTTTATTGCCTGATTTCCTGACTTGTTGCTATAAAAATATGTTTAGCATATTTTTATAATTTAAGAGCAAACAGAAATTAAATTTAGCAAGTATTTTGACGTATAGGTGATTCTCAAGTCGATTGTACAGAACACTTACTCACACCTTGCGATCGAAGCAGAGATCGAAGTGTTAAGTGCGGAAGTGGAAGCATGTAACATGACACTTTTCCCACACCCCCTTAGGCAATCAATTTTCTGTGAGCCACGTGACCAGCTCCGACCAGGGTCTTTCCTCCTCAAGAGGGAAGAGCCTGGGAACAAGGTTGGCTATTATATAACACGTCGTATGTCAGGGATGCGATCTATCCACGAAATTTATTCCATTTATATTTAATTTGTCTTTCATACAGTGTAACTTTTTAAATGCGTGTGTATAATGTATATAGTCAAAACATCCCATTTGGCCAAATGATAGATTCACGACGTCTATGTCACTGTCGTTTCTGCTTGTAAAACCTTCCATTCTTTGAAGCTTCTCGTCGCTTTTATCCGCCATAACTGTCAAGATGTATTTAGAAAATACTCGCAAAATAGGATTGCTAAAGATTGGCAGACGATGTGCCATATTTTTGAAGAAATTTGATCTAACCGAGTAATCGACACTATAAGCCAAGTAATCGACATGTTAATATTACGGAGTTTACGAATGTAAGACGGCGACGTCAGGAAGACGGCTAAACGAACTGTTTGAAATAAATGATTGTATGAAAATATTGTCTTGTATTTACTTTTGTATGAATTTAAAATAGTTTCGAACGAGTAAAACAGAGCTTTGACCACTGAGCTATACTATATTACTGGAGGACCTGCTCGGCGTGAAAGAGTGTCGCCAAAAACATGGCGGCGCTTACGCCATTTCCATGACAACTGGTCCGAAGTCTCCATGGTGATTGCCACTGACCAACCGCGATCCGAAGCATTAAACAAAGTCCTGCACCCCCTGTCACAGAATAAGGTACACAGAAGGCCGACTTCTTTGTTTTTCCTATGATTTTGCTATGATTTTGGCGTAACCCGTAATTCGTCATCAAATGCTGACGCCATGGTCCTAGCCAGTGCGCGTTTGAGAGGCACTCACCCCTGATATTATTCAAAATGGCGGATGTCCAGGGGGGAATGCCTCTCAAACGCGCACTGGCTAGGACCATGGCGTCAGCATTTGATGACGAATTACGGGTTACGCCAAAATCATAGCAAAATCATATGAAAAACAAAGAAGTCGGCCTTCTGTGTACCTTATTCTGTGCCCCTGTTTTTACACAAATATTTCAGAATTTTAATACTGTAGAGGTTTTCGGTTGTTTTTGAGCTAAAAAATCTTTCCCTCGCACTTTACTTGTTTTACGATGTGGAGGAAAAGTGCCGTTTTGTTTCGTTTGTTCATGCAACAATTCACTATCAAGAAAGATTACTATTCTTTCAGGTAAGATTCATGAAACTATTTTTTAATACTTTGTTACTGAACTTTGCTAGATATAAAATGACTCTCGAAATGATCGAGTCAAATGACTATTGATTAATATAACTATATAAGTCAAAAACTCATGCTACTATATATATACAGCAAATATTTCAATAGCAGACACATTAAAGAGCCTCTGGAACCGGGGTACGGACACATAAATCCTGTTTATAATCGTTGAAAATTGTGGGCATGAAATTATGTTGTTTTGTGTTTTTTATTGCCAGTTTTTAATATAAATTTATAATAATTGTGGTTGTTCACTTGCTCACACGGTCGTACAGATTATATATGGTGTGAATCAGGATTAATATATAGATAAACACAAAGACAGAGAGTGTGGGACAGAGGGAACAAAATATGCAAGACCTGGGAGTGTTCAAAGCAGTGTGCAAAAGTTGGATAAGCATGATTGCTTATGTGTTTTAGAGACAAGATATGGTATAACTGAAACTTTCTTTTGAGCTAGATTTAACAATCTCTCTTAATAGGTTTAACAGCAAGTGATAGTCCAGAAACTGCACAGACTTCATGTCCTGTGAACAAGGCTGCATTGCATTCCCCCACATTGAGGAAGTCTCACTGAGCTTGGACAAGCAAGACCTACTTTTGCCAGGCTTTTTGTAGCAGTGTTTATATATGGGGTTGTAGGGCAGTGGTGGCCACTTATTTAGGTTGCCACCATATGACCATGCAATTTATGTTGTTGGATATTGTAGTTCTTTAAACATTTTTGCCTTAACCCATGGAGCACCAGTGTGCTCTCCCCTTGACAAGTAAAATTGTCTGGCATTACACAGATCTGGTGTTAGACAGAGTAAGATTAACTAAAGTTGGGCATGAGCACTCTCCCCTTGACGAGTAAAATAATCATGCATATAGACCTTATTCATAAATCGTGACGAGGCCTCGTATCCTAGGATACGGAAACAAAACGCGGGAAAACAAGCGAAAAGCCGAAAACTGCTTGACAAGCCAAATTCAGATGCTATTGTGTCGACTTTAACGGCATGTTTCTTGTTGCTTTTTGCGATTTATAACGATTTTTGTGTGTATTTTAAGACTTTGTGCCCACAACGAAAGCGGTAAACGAGTGTATTATAAAAGCGACCGGTTTTCCTTCCGTTTTTAGTGGAAAAAATGACAACGTAGCGATGGTGTTTATCTAGAAGCGAAAAACAGTATTTTATTGAGATTTTAACGTCAATATAAAGGTTATTCCTTGAAGAATCAAGACAACTATGGAATGAAAGTATAACTTTTCGAATTTGACATTAATATGAAAGAAAACAACAGTCAAAAATCACAAGAGAACGTCAAATGTTATTGATTCGTACGGAAAAATATGAACTATGGCTGTGGCTCGATAACATTCTGCAAGCAGCTTACAAGTTTCAAAAATGAAGGCTATATTACCTGAGTGAGTTGTAATCCTATTTCTTCAACAATAGTTTCATATTTCTTACGATTTTGGTGTTGTATAGACGTTAATTTTGTAGCCTTGTTGGTTGTTTGTTTTGCCCATACAAACTTGGCAATAATACAAAGTCAAAGGTTTCCTTTTTCGATTGACTCCAGCATCTTTTGCTTTAAATGTCATGTTTTATTTTCTCAGAAGTATCTTTTTCAACTTTCAAGATCAGTTTTATAGATATTATTTTCGAAAAATGCCGTAATATTCACGAAAAAAAGCTGCCATAGCCGACAGCAAAAAAAACAACACATTTTGTCAATTTTCCCGCATTATACAGTGTATAATGTATCTTGTGTCTAAATGTAGTATGCCAGACTGCATTGTTTGCAAAACGCGCGCGGGATTTTTGAAACTGACAATTATAATGCGCGCTTGCAGTTTGTTTTCATACTAGTTGTGTAGAAATATGCGCGCCGAATTGCGCACACTGATTGTTACGGAATCCATGAATTAAGGGACTTCAGAAATTGGTTCCGAGCTTCGCTAATAGCCAACATTGCTTCTGCGAAGCTGGCTAACATTTAAGGCACTTATTCAGTCAAAGCACTAAAGTCAAAAATGGTCAGAATATATTATTTAGACTGTAAATGCATGCAGACTATATTCTTTGTAGGTTTAAACGCAGGACGATAAAACATATAATACTATTGTTTGTGTGCAGTTACTGCAGTAACCGCTTTATTCTGTAAATTTATCAAGTTAAGTATGTTACGTAACACGCGCTCAAAACTAATGCGTATCAAATACTTGAGGTCATGACTAAATTCACATACCACTTGAGGTCATGACTAAATTCAAAATTTTTATTTTTCGATACGTTTCTCCATCGGCAAACAAACTTAAAAAGTATGTTTATTGCTTTATTGGTAAAATAATGCTAAATTGAAGAGATTTTAGATGATACGCCAAAGAGAAAATTATGTCTGAAGTTCAGTTTTCAACCCGCAGATGCATTTAAAAAGGTAGCTAACTGTATAAACTAGAGAATAAAGCAAAAACAAAGTGATTCTGAGAGGAACGCAAAAGCAATGTTGGCTATTAGCGAAGTTCGAAACCAATGTCTGAAGTCTGAAGTCTGAAGCGTATAATAAAGATCCATACAGAAAGGCCACTTACGTTGGAAGCTTTATTTTACCTTGGGTGACATTACTTATAACCCTGAAAACCCGCGAACATTTAGATCTTTATGCTTGAAGTGTAACTGTGTTCGTAGTTTAGCGTCTCTAATAACTTGCTGTTATTGAAAATTTCAGCACAGCTATAGCTACATGGTAACTGCTCAAGCTATGCTTATAAAGTCGTTAGCATGCATTGATTTGTTCAATTTCTTTTCAGCTAGTGCATGTTATTATTATAGCTTGATCAGTTGCCGTAGCTACTGTAGCTAGCTAAATACTTAATTACAGACTGTAGTTGCATAAATGCACGAAGTTAGTTGTTAGTTTTTTGGCTATTTGATGTTAACGTATTGTCCTTGGGTTCGCAGTAATGCGCTAATCGCTGTTGCAAATACCCTGCGTGCCATATAGTCTATTTAGTTAATTCGTTATATTATTACTTTGTAATAACTGTTAAGACTATCTGGTGAAGTTAATAAATTAAATTAAATTAAACTTTGAAGCTTCTGTCCTCGCGCATGTTGAATCGCGCATGTTGAATTGCGCATGTTGGCCGACACGTTGCACCGCTGAGTGACCCTTCTGTTACAGATCTTCTGATTCTCGATGTCTGAAGTCCCTTCACACGGCTCCCGTAGATTGTAACTCGCGCAGTGTTTCCACAATGCACCATTCAAGTTTATTTGATTTGGCCTTAAATTTTCTTGAATTTCTTTTTTAGGGTCAAAATTTTCTTGATTTTGAAAAAGGACATTTCTTTGAAAGTGGAAACGCTATTCAGCTTCTGGAAATTGCACGCGCACGTTCTGTGAAAGAAAGGTGCTCGCTTTTTCATATATTTTCAACTAAAATGCGCGCATGTTTTGTCGAAAAGCGCGCAATGTGTAAAAAATGCGCGCGGAACATAAAATATGTTCCGCGCGCACGACAAACAATGCAGTCTGGGTAGTATGTATACATGTCTGTCAATTGTACAGCAGGGACTGAGAGAGCAAGAAAAGTTAGTTTAATATTATATTGTATTAAAATATATTCAAAGTACCAACAGCAACCTTGTATCAGATTTATAACACGAGGCAATACCCAAGTGTTTTAATAGATCTGATGAAACATGTACTGTGAGTGTTTTGAATAACTTCTGAAATGATGTATTTAATAACTTCATAAATAAATTCAAAGATGAAGTTTATGTAAATCTTATTTCTTTTTGTTTTCACCCTCATCATGATTTTTGAAATTTATAGATGTGTCTTCCTTCAATGTCAGGTCCCCCCAGGATTTGGTTTACCAGAATTGCAGTCCCCCTTTTCATCTGGGAAAATCTCAGGTCCCCCCAGTTTCTCACCCATCCCCCCCTCCCTTCCCATCAATAATGAATGCCCCCTTATTAATGTAATTCAATTCAATACAATTTTCAATGATCATATTAAATACTTTAATTGTCATAAATACTAAATTACAGTACGTATTATGAAAATATATAAAATTTATTAAAATTTTCGTTAGCATTTTGTGATTTCTATTTCCAAACCTAGAGCTCAAATCATTGGTATTTACTTAACCTCTGAAAATATGTTTAATATAGTGATGGATATTTTAAAAATTTCCCCCAAAAATGCCTGAATTACTATCATTGCCTCAGTTCAACTATTTCAACAAATCTAGTGTATGTCATCAAGAGTGTTTCATTTTCTTTACAAAACTAGTAGTGTTACTTAAGCATGTCTTTCAATCCCTGCTGATTAGCAGAGGTTGGTACAAAACTCCAATTTTCAGACCTTGAGGATTGCAGCATTGAAGTATAATTTCATGACCACATGCAGTATTCCACCAATGCATCAGATTCCTCAAATTTGCCACTGACAATACCTCTCCCTTAATTTAAGTGAACACTTCTTGGTCTAAAAAAATATAAAGCAGTTTAATTATTATCTAAAACTACACATTAATTTAATGAAGCAGACCATGTATTCCGTATGAGAAAAAGATAGAATTGAGAGGTAATGTCTATTCATGTGCAAATATTTCTAATGTTGACCACCAACTATTACATGCAGTAAGTGCATGTTTGGTGAGAAAAAGGTTTTACATAGCAATGCTGATGTACGTCAGGGCTTTCAAAATAACCCGGCGGCCGCCGGAGCTCCGGCGGGTGGCACGAGGTTTACCGCCGGTTACTTTGTTTAGTATACTTGAAGCATCAATTCTGCTCTCCTTCCTCCATTCTAAGCTTTCAAACAAAGTTCTTTTTCCTCAACTTGGTCTATACTAATTTATAGCCTGGTTATTTTCGAAAACGACGTACTATTTCATAAAACTGATTTAGTTATTTGTCATCTTAAAAATAAATCTTGTAAATTGTTGAAAAATGAAAGTAGTGATACATCATAATATGTGTTGTGTTGCTATCTAACCAATGTACATAATTAATTTGGATGATTTTAAGACTAACTAGACCGTCCCCTCCCTACAGCCGCCTACTTTATCAAAACAGACACCTACTCTGAATAATTCTGAAAGCCCTGGTACGTCACTAAATGTTGAAGGGTTTTTGTAGATGGAAATTTTGAGTGTAAATTTTATACATTTTTAGACCTGGTTAAAGCAGCTGCAAAAGATGCAACTATATTTTTTAGATTGGTTAGGTCTAAATCATGATATGTATAAAATTCACACTTAAAACATTCGTCTAGTAACGCTACCTTCGATATTTAACGTTCTGTTGAGTGTGATGTCCAAAATCCTGGCATTTACCCTTACACCTTACTACAGGCTTCACCTTACGATATTTACATGAATTAATTTGCAACTGCAGCTCTCGACAACTGTAGCTGAACAGTATAAATTGGTTTGAACACTGCATCAGAATCATTGATGGCTGCAGGTTTATTCCTGTCTTAAAGGTCTACATACAATGCTGCTTAGAAATGCTTTCATTAAACTGTTTTAAAAGTTGCATTGTACCTTAATGCACCCTATTTTATATAAATTGATAAACACCAGAGAATTTTAAGTGTCCAAGGGAGAGCACTGGTGCTTAAGGAGTTTATAATCAGGTGTATAATGACACAAAAAGTGTCCCCAATCAGTATTTTATAGGTAGACAGAAACAGACTACCTTCCTGGATAAGCTAGCTTCCAGTACCCCAGTAGCTTATACAAAAGTTGGTGCTTATTAAACACAAACCACAAACCCTACACATCACATACAGTTGTTTCATCAAGTGTATATGTTTATAAAAGTAATAAAACGAGACCTCAGGTCTCTGCAGTCAACTTTTTAACATTATTACACAAGATAGTTTGCACTTTAGTGAGTTTAGACACTATATATATCATACAAATTTGTGAATATCAAATCTTTGTTGTTTAGAACTAAATATTTGACAATTTGTGAATACAGCTTTTTAAAATAATGGGAAATTTTACACCTTACAATATGAAATTTGGACTGTAGAAAGCTGAAAGCTTGTTTTCTTAACAAATGAAGTGTATTTCATCGTTAGGTTTACCAATTTCATGTCAAATAAGATAAAGAATAAGTAAAATTGACTAGACGTCTCCTACCTTTTATCCGACTGACCGACTCAAGTATCGTCTTAATAATATTCTTTTCCCACATTTCTCGAGGTTTCATTTGGCTTTCGCGGGCGAGAATAACACGTACGACTTGCATATCTTTAACCAAATGGTCAATTTTGGTTTTACGCATTTCTTATTTACTCTAATCCTTACGGAACAGAGTAAATAAGCAAATGCGTAAAAGCAAAATTGACTTTTATCACAAAGAGATAGGGGACTGTACATATTCAAATGATTTCAAAAAAATTTGGTCCCTTATAAATTCCCTTACTGGAAGGAATAACAAATCTTCCAGTATTACAGAAATATCTGTGAATGACAACAGCATTACCGATTCTATATTAATCGCTGAAACGTTTAATGAATATTTTGTTAACATTGGCCTTAGCCTAGCTTCTGAAACTAGTGAAGAGCCTGAAGCTGGTGAAGAGCCTCTTACTCAACACACTACGAATAGCTACAATAATTCCAATCCCACAACAGATACGATATTCCATTTCCATCGTATTAATGTAGAAAACGTTTTTCTGGCATTAATGAACCTTAAGATAAACAAATCTACAGGCCTTGATAAAATTCCAGCCAATGTTCTCAGACTCTCTGCAGATATTATTGCCCCGTCATTAACATATATATTTAATTTATCACTTGACACTGGTATTTATGTTGATGACTGGAAACGCGCGCGAGTAATTCCAATTTACAAATCTGAAGATCGACGGAAATGTGAAAATTATAGGCCAATTTCCATACTCCCTATTGTAAGTAAAGTTTTGAGAGAGAGGTTTTTCGACAGCTTTATGGCTATCTTTCCAATAACTCATTACTTTCTAAATTCCAATCAGGGTTTAGACCTAAACACTCAACCCTGTCTGCGTTGATACAAATGTGTGATAATTTACTTAAAAACATGGATAGTGGTCAAATAAATTGTATAGTCTTTCTTGATGTTAGAAAAGCCTTCGACTCCATAAATCATGAAATTCTGATTGATAAAATGCGTAATTTTTTCGGAGTAACAGGAAACCAACTAAGATGGTTCGAATCATACCTGAATAACAGGGTTCAACAATGTCTTATAAACGGACAACTATCGAGCCCAAAAAAGATAATATGCGGAGTTCCACAGGGGTCCATCCTTGGTCCTCTATTATTTTTATTATACATAAATGATATGCCCGACTCGTTAAGTCACTTAACTCCTTCACTCTATACTGATGACACGGAAATTTATGCATCTTCTAATGACTGCGCCGACCTTGTCGACAAGGTAAATATTGATCTCGAAAACATACGCAAATGGATGATACACAATAAACTTCAAATCCACCCCAGTAAATCGAAACATATGTTCATTGGATCTCCCTATAACCTTAAGAATAAAGTATCTGGTAATCCTATTTTAATTAATAATAAGCTAGTACCCAGGATTAATAAATATTCATGCCTTGGCGTGACTATGGACGAAAGGTTGTCTTGGGATAAACATATTGATTCAATCTGTTCTAAAGTTGGTGCCGGTATTGGTGCAATGAGACGTGTTAAACCTTTTGTACCACTGTCGACAACCAAAATGCTATATAATGCTATTATACAGCCTTATTTCGATTATTGCAGCCCGTTGTGGGATAATTGTGGAATTGGGCTCAAAGATAAGTTGCAAAAATACCAAAATCGTGCTGCAAGAGTAATTACTGGGGCAACTTACGATATTCGGTCATCTGAGTTACTCAATAATCTAAATTGGAAACCTCTAGAAGAAAGACGAAATTATCTTAAATCTATTTTCATCTATAAAGTTCTGAATGGCCACACCGCACCAAATCTTAAAGAAGCATTTCATTTTAATAATGAAAGACATAATACTTACAATCTTAGAAATACGGATACTGATTTAGCACCACTTATGCCGAAAAAAGAATTCGGCAGTAGGTGCTTCAGTTATAATGGTGCCTTGCATTGGAATAATCTTCCCCATGAGGAAAAAATTGCAGAATCTCTAAGCTCTTTCAAGTCGATATTGAAACAAAGAATGAGTTGAAATTTGCTTATGTATAATCGCGCAGCTAAAATCAATTGTATTTATTTATTTTGTTATATTTTGTATTTCCTGTATATAGTTAACTTTTTGTAAATAGGTAATTTCACGCCCCTCATGGAAACCAGCCTTCCAACGGCTGTTGAGGCTAGCGTGGTCTAAATAAAGTTTTGTATGTATGTATGTATGTTTACCGTCCATAAAATATATATTCACTTCGGCTCTTTCATTTTCCACCAGATAGCGCCTTATCGCACACAATCTGATATATCGTTTTTCGGATCCCCAACCTTGTCAGCCGAGCGACAATACTGTGCACAATACTGTGCTCAACACTTTCTGGTCCTCGAAACCGCTTTTTCTTATATTATAAGAAGATACCATGCTCTTTTGCCAACAAAATTCATCTATTCACGACGAAAGCGAACTGAATGCTTCGTTGCACTTCATGCAAACTTTCAAGCGAATGTAATCGTTAATGCCCACGCTCACTTTTTTGAATATCTAATAATTTCATGCCTCATTGCTATGAAAGTCTAATGATGTGTGAGAAGCAATTTCAAATCCTCGTTAGTGTTTTAAACTTGGCTTCCAAATCCCCAGTGCCATGAACAATGGGTCGGCTGCGCCTCGCCATTGTTCATGGCACTTGTATTTAGAAACCACGTCTAAAACACTAACTCGGATTTGAAATATTACGTCAAAAACAAATATGTCGGTTCCGAGTTTTTCAAGTTCATCCAATTCAGCCCAACAAAAAAGCTAGTTAATAAGGAGCGTTTCACATTGCGTATAATTCGCAGTCATGCCAGGGAATGTGATAATCTATATACAGTCAATTAAAAAAAGGTTGTCCTTTGCAAGAGCTTTTGTTACGCGCGTGGTAATATCATGCAGTCAATTCTCATCAACTCCTGTGTAGTTCTTGTTCTCGTTTGACCGACGAGTTGAAAAAACTCTCATGCAAACTCACTTAGAGTCTCGCTTGCAGATTCTCATCAACTCTCATCCAGAGCTTAAACCAATTTTTTTCTATGTCGCGTATTTGCGATGAAAAGTGTTCAAAACCGAAAATGTTTTTGGCGTCCCTCTCCAAATTATTTGTTTTGGCTTTATTCTCTAGTTTATACAGTTAGCTGCTACCTTTTTAAATGCATTAATTTGCCGGTTGAGAAACATAAAATAATAGTAAAAAATTGTCAATTAAAATACAATTATCATTGATGCAAAATTGACGTCCTGCATGCATGTTTGCACAGTATAATATAAGCAAAACGTACTGAACTTCAGACATCATTTTCTCTTTGGTGTACCATCTAAAATCTCTTTATTTTAGCATTATTTTATAGATAAAGTACTAAACATACTTTTTAAGTTTGTTTGCCGCTTGTTAAACAAAAAATTGAATATAGTCATAGCCAAAGTGGAAACGTTTTGAGCGCGCGTTACGTATACAAAAGATTCTCCTCTTAATAATCATTGATGGCTGCGCAGAGTGTAAGATGTGGTTTTCAGTAAAAACGTAAAAACGCACTATTTCAAACAAATCTGCAGCAGACTTGTACCAAGTTAAAGCTGTTTCAACAATTTGTTATCATGCAGGATGTGTTCGCACTAATTGTTGACAATTTGTCAACGGTTTGGCTTGTTGACGACTTACTACAACGTTGTTGAACTCAACAGTCTTGTTATAAGTTGTTTTATGCAACAACTTGTTAAAACGTTGCCGGAGTGACAATCTTGTAGAAACGTCACACTACTAGTGAAACCCTATACGGCCACCTCGTTAATACAGTCACCTCTCTATTATGGGTAGTTTTGTCCCCGGAAAGGCGAAGACAATACATTTCCTTATAAAAGAGATATCTCTTTAATATGACTGTCTCGTTAATTAGGCCAAATTTATTATTTTTTACGTATTAACTGTGACACGTATTCCACTGTGACAACATTGTAAACGTAACAGCTTCTTGACAACCCTGTTACACGCTTGTTGCCAACAAGCTTGTAGCAGGTGTTACGAACAAGTTTGTTGACAAGATGTGAGATTTTTGCGTGTGTTTCCAGGCCCTTTTGTGTTTGAGTTTATTGAGGCTATGCTTACATTGTATCGGATCACTTTGCGTCCGACGCAAAAACCATACCGGGGATAGGGCTTCTGTTTACATATGAAACGTTGTTATCGTCTCAATTTCTGCAACGAACCGGTGGTGCGGCGGTTCGCTCTTCGAAGTGGTGCGCGGTGTATCGGATCGGTTTTTGCAACGCTCTCATTGTAATGTAAACACCAATCGGAGCAATTTCGGTTCAATGCGTGACTCAAGATGGAATCTGGCAAACAACAACTTACTATTCTAATAATATATAAAAGAAAACATGACGGCATAGATGGGCGGGCGGAAGCTGTTTACACTTGGGCCATAACTTTTCGCGAACGAAACAAAAACTGATCCGATACAATGTAAACATAGCCTGAGTTTCTCACTCATTGGTGAGCGGATTTCCCAACAAGCTATTGTCCAATTTAAAAGGGATCCGAGGTACCTACGATTTTAACATCCTTATGCGAGAAGACGCGAAAGCCTAACCAATTACTGATATCAATGTAAAGGTAGCACTTTCTCCTCAATTATTTTAAGACCTTGAGTAGAGCCCAAGGATTGAACTTGGGTCATCCATCTTGAAAGGCAAGCGTGGTAACCACGACTGCTGGTCGTATTAAACTTTTGTTTCCCTACTTTTAGGTGCATTTGGAATTGTGAAGAAGTGCGAGAGAAAAAGAGATAAGGCGGCGTTTGCAATCAAGGTTATTCTGTACAAGGATGCAAAACTTCTGAACGATATCAAACGAGAAGTAGAAATGATGAGAAAACTAAATCACGAACATCTCGTCACGTTGTACGAAGCTTACGAATGCGGAGGGAGTTATGGCATGGTCATGGATTACATAGCAGGCGGTGAACTCTTTGAAAGAATCATTGAAAAAGAATATTTGGAAGAAAAAGAAGCCGTTCAATATTTGCGTCAGCTGATTAACGGATTACAGCACATGCATAGCAAGAACATTGTTCATCTGGATATTAAACCCGAAAATATTTTGTGTGTTGACGCGACATCTAACCGCATTAAGTTGATAGACTTTGGTTTAGCTAGAGAACTTAAACCTGGCGAAACAACGCGATGCGCGTTGGGTACGCCCGATTTCGTAGCTCCTGAAGCGATCTCTTTCAATGAGATTAAACCTCAGACGGACATGTGGAGTACTGGCGTCCTTACGTATGTTCTGCTTAGTGGTCTAATGCCTTTCGGTGGAGATACTGACAACGAGACGTTGTGTAATATCTCCAACGTTGATTGGGAATTTGACGAGGATTCTTTCGAGGAAATATCATCTGATGCGCGGGATTTCATAGAAAAGCTTCTAACACTCCACCCTGAAGATCGATTGAGTTCAACTGACGCGATGGGACATCCTTGGATGAAAGCAAAGGAAGAACGGGGTGGTAAAATAAATACAAAACGACATCGGACATTCTTAGCGCGCAGAAGATGGAAGAAATCTGTGCACGTGGTGATGGCTGTAACGAAACTTTGTCGACTCCTACAATTTTCCTCTAATGTAAAATCTGGCAGCGGTACCAATCTTCAAGAGGTCGGATCAACTTCAATGCGAGAGAGAGCTATATCTAACCCAAATCCTGACCTTAACCCTGTCCAAAACCCTGGCCTTGACCATAAACTTAGCCCAAAGCCTGACCCTAGTCCTAACCCTAGTCCTGACCTTGACCATAAACTTAGCCCAAAGCCTGACCCTAGTCCTGGCCTTGACCTTAAACCGAACTCCAACCCTGGCCCCAACCATAACCTTGGCAAGAATACTAACCCCAACCCTAACCCTGAAGTAAGATCTCCACTTGAGGAAGAAAGCAATGGGACTACAAACAGGACAGTTGCTAAAGTTAGAGAAAACGCAAGAGTTCAGGAGGATATCGTGTCTTCGGATGTACCTGCTCATATAAATGGAAACGGTAGTAGCAAAGAAAGTAATAATGGTGCTGCAGTGAAAATGCCTGTCCTGACGCAAACAGGTAAAAAGGATCAGAAACAAAATCCACCAGGCAATAAGCTGGTAAGAAATCTTACGTTTTCTTCCTCAAACGAAACTGGACAGAAAATAATGTGGAAGGTACTGAAGTAGGCGAAATTCCATCAACTTTATTTATTTACATAGACCAAGTGATTCTATGGTTAATAATAATTTATCAGTACAAACTTGTCAATCTGCATGTAATAATAGGGAAAAATAAAAAGAATGAGTGGAATTTAAGGGACTTTTACCATATGTTAGTTTGTCATTCAAAAAATGTAACATTCCAATTTAGCCGATCGATCGCATTGAATTTAGTCTAAAAGGATAGGAATATATATATATATATATATATATATATATATATATATATATATATATATATATATATATATATATATATATATATATATATATATATATAAAAATATAAATATCACTAGCCTCCCAAAAAACTTCATTTATATAAAACTTCAAGTTGGAAACAAAATTTATTAAACTTCAAACAAATACATAATACGTTTCGGGCTGTGCCCCGAAAGGGGCTGTGCCCACAAAGGGGCTGTGCCCCGAAACGTATTATGTATTTGTTTGAAGTTTAATAAATTTTGTTTCCAACTTGAAGTTTTATATATATATATATATATATGAAATTTTATCTTTTCTACAAGTTTTAAAAGGTCGTTTTCGAAAGGTTTCATTTCCAAAATGGTGGGAGGTGTTCTGTTGCAAGGAAGACCGAAACGATTACTTTCATTCGAATTTTTATCACCTTTAGAAAAAAAGTTAGCTTTTGAGATAAACGGTTTAGTCACGTTCCACTTTTTCAATAACATTTCTCATGCAAATAAGCATCCTGTGATGGTATAGGAATATTTTTCAATGAATAGTCAAATTGAAATTAGCTATGCTGGCCAGTTGTTCACTTCAGCAGGCACTGAAGTGTAAATGGCAGTAATTAGCTATGCTGGCCAGTTGTTCACTTCAGCAGGCACTGAAGTGTAAATGGCAGTAATTAGCTTTACTATCCAGCTGTTCACTTCAGTAGGCACTGAAGTGTAAATGGCAGTAATTAGCTTAACTGTCCAGTTGTTCACTTCAGTAGGCACTGAAGTGTAAGTGGCAGTAATTAGCTTTACTATCCAGTTGTTCACTTCAGTAGGCACTGAAGTGTAAATGGCAGTGATTAGCTATGCTTCACTTCAGCAGGCACTGAAGTGTAAATGGCAGTAATTAGCTTTACTATCCAGTTGTTCATTTCAGTAGGCACTGAAGTGTAAATGGCAGTAATTAGCTTAACTGTCCAGTTGTTCACTTCAGCAGGCACTGAAGTGTAAATGGCAGTAATTAGCGATGCTGGCCAGTTGTTCATTCCAGTAGGCACTGACGTGTACGAACTCCAATGTATACAGAGGGCGACACGTATATGAATAACACCATGTTATTTTTTATCGGTGAAAATGTATTGCGAAATGCAGTCGCGGTAGACACGCAGCAAATTCAATCGTAATCATTCTAGCATTATGTACGGTCTTCGACTGCTAAACGGTAACTCGACATAGTAGATCCAGACATAGTACAGCTGTACAGTGGGCACTGAAGTGTACGAACCCTAAAGTATACACAGGCCGACACGTATATGAATAGCACAAGGTGTCGTGAAATGGTAGGCACGCAGGAAATTCATTCTTGAAAAAATTATCAAGGTTACAGAACACGCTAGAACGTCCAAAAATTAGATTTTTTCATATTGTGACATGTAAATCAGGACAAATCTTTATCCGATTTACAAACATTGATTAAACATTCATTTCTTTTGTATTTTCCTCGTGAATTATTAATGTTTTTTTAATTGATTATAATTAATAGTATCAAATGTTAGTGCTTAAATATTTTCTCGCTAACTCAAAGTCAATCATTTTAATATAATAAGTAATGTTCCCAACTCAAAAAGCGGGAAATCGTACTTAATATGCATGAATAGCAGAGTTTTTTCAAGGGGATGGTTGACATAACTATGGCGGGGGGGGGGAGGTGCTGAGAACCACCAGAAAGGGTGTACACATCCCTGCACCCTCCTGGTAGATCCGCCTCATATAGCCTGGGTACGAGGTTGGATCCGCCTATGAATCAAATTTCGCTTCCATGTATTTTAAATCGTCGTTGTAAATCGTTCCGTCTAACACAGTGTTTCCACAACTGATTTACAAAACTTATGTGTAAAATTTCAAAAAATGTTTTTCAGAATCAGAATATCTTTTTACAATTCAAGGCAACAAAATTACTGTTTCTTGCAGAATAAGAACCAATCATTTCAGATGTGTTGGGACGGATGCCCCAAGTACCTATTATTTTGACAAACTTCTAGCCCATACCCCCCTCCCCCCCCACCCGCTTTCAATGTTGGGTCTCAGTTAGCATCTTACTTTGTTGTATGATCGAGTAAACAACATTGAATGGAGAGGGGGAGGGGGATAAAATGTTTGTAAAACTAGGGGTGCACCGGAACCAATTTTTAAAGTCCCGGCCGGAACCGGAACTGCTTTATTAAGCCATATAGAGTCATATGTTACTTAGTCTGCTGCCAGACAGGCAGCCACTTCAAGTCATCAAGGAGAGAGCTAGACTTGCTCCAAGTCTCTCTTTGTGGAGACCCACTATATTGTACGTTACATGACGTACCGCTGAGGGGGAGAGGAGGAAAGAAAAGAGAGACTTGTAACATCTGGCAGCAGACATTCTTCCGGCTGGTCAATTTCGACCAGCCGGAAGTAGATGGCCGCATTGACTTATCATGTGTTTAGGGGGGGAAGGCGACATCTGGACTTATTTGTTTAACATAAGTAATTTTGTATTCACGAGATTTCTTGTAGATTTCACATCACTTTTGACTGCGTGCATTTGGAATTTTGGGCATTATTTTTGCAATTTATTGTACACAACGATTATAAGAAGAACGGATAAATTACAAATCAGCCGTAATCGTCATAAACCTCGATGACCACCAGGTTTTTGTGTTTGACAATTTGTATTTCATTAGATATTTATATGCAAGGTCAGTATAAACGGGTTATCATATAAAATGATCATTCTAATGAATTGATAAAACGAATTATATCTAATATGTACGGCCGCGTTTATTACACGGCCACTACTGAAGCGTTTAGCTTGAATGTTGAATAAATCGATGACTTGCTTAGTTGCTTTCTGTTTTGAGCTTAACCACCGTTTAAGCTTAACGGGCTTGATACCACTGGCCACAGACTCGGCCCCAG
>CACRXK020007488.1:0-22702 GCA_902702795.2 Paramuricea clavata
TGGAATTTTGTGTGTATTATGTCTATAATGCCAATGGAGAAAGTGCATTACCACTTGCAATCTACAGCATTGATTTATTTTTCACAATTTTGCAAACTATTAATGGCAGCTGGCAATGTCACATGTAACACAAGCTAGGCCGTCGGAAACGGGGGGCTTGACCCCCCCCCCCTATAATTTCCATTTGTATAAGCAAAACACACAAAATAACTAGAAAAGTGCAAAATCAATTAAAATTTGTTCAGATATATTCTTGAGTCCCCCCAATATTGATTTACTTCCGATGACCTTGTAACATCCTGCCCAGATATAAGGCCCTCATGTATACAAGGTTATAAATACCCTATTGAATAACTTGCACACCTGACATCACGATAAAGAAAAATGGGCCGGCCCTTGCTTGTGCCGGTTAAAAGGTAAGCATGAGCTACTAAGTGTGTTAGCTTATTTAGTTCATGAAACAAGACAATTAGGAAAGTAGTAAAAGAGGACACATTAGTTGTGAATTTGTTTTTTTTGCTATCCTCACGATAATGTTCACCCAGTATGAAATGAAAAGGTACTCAGTGCACAACCTGTGCAGAGTCCATTTTGTATGTTGGCACACAATTTTGCATTAAAATTGTATATTGTTGATTATAATCATAATCTTTTTAGCAATGATAGATTCAGCCCGGGCACTCAGGTTGTTTTGGGGGCATGCTAGGCGAACAGGTGAGGACTCTGAACCCGGCATTGCTTGAGGAGTAAGATACTTAGGGTACTAACCCCAATTACACATACCACATGAAATACCTAAGGTTACATGGCGACAATATATTTGTAATACTAATTATATACTGTACAATATCTCAAATGCTCAGAGGTATGGGAAATTCAATTTGTAGCCCCCCCCCCCCCTTTCGATTTTTACACTCCCCTGTTGGCCAGGAGTGTACCTCTGTCAACCCCGTCCCCTCCCCCTATAAACCCAACTGTATGCTGGGATGGATTTACTGGGGGGTGCACCCCCTAGCCCTGGCCAGGGGGGGGTGCTATTTTTCATGATAAAGCAAAAAAATATTAGAGACAAAATGAGATACAGTGATTTGAGTGATAACATGATAATAAGCAAACTATGAACAACAATTACAATTCAAATACAGTAGTCAAGCAAGACTTGACTTCAGGGCCATAGCGAGGGGGGGGTATTGGGGAGGTGGTTAAACCCCCCCCAACTTTTGTAGAATTTACATATTTGGAAAATCGGGTTGGCCATTCGGAAAATTACGGCAATAATAGTACAACAAAATTCAGTAGTTGTTAAACAGAGAAAATATAATATAATTGTATTGTGAGTATAAACTGATTTACGAAATCATGGCATTTACATGGATAACATTTAACAAATTGTAAATCGGTAAATTTTTTTTCGGTTTATTACTTCTTAGGGCCGTAAAAACCGGGGGGAGGGCCGGGCTGGCTGCAGCCCTCCCAATAATTTGCTAATAATCATTCTTTTTTCAAAATCATGCAGACCTTTATCATTTAAATAATATACCTTTAAAATACTGACAATTTAATTTTAAGCCGCGCTACATTATCCATGACAAACTGCAAAGAATCATATTACCCATACTTTCCTGCAACTTCCCCGAAATATATGTTAATTAAATACGCCTTCGCCCATTTGGTACTACTATAAATTGTAAGCAAATTGTAAATTTGGACATACCAAAACGCTGTTTTCTGACCATCAGAATTCTGTCAAAACTTCCTTTTTTCGTCATTCGGAAATTTTTGGCCTACACCCCCCCCCCCCCCCTATGCATGTTAGCTACGGCCCTGCTTGACTTGTAAGTTGATGGGCAGGTGGCGTACATGACCAACATAACTTGGCATTAGAGCTGGCAGATCAAAACCACCACCCCCCTACCAGATCATGCTGGATCCATCCTGCCACCATGACTGTTAGTGTTGGTGCTAATTAAACAGTGCAATCTTGAACAGTCTGTGCCAGGCTAGATAGAGAGACGTTAGATGAGATAACTTAGTACCTGAAAAATTCAAACAGAACTTCACTCGAAAAGTCAATAATTTGTACATTCCGCATGGATGTTCAAGTTCTGTGGATTATGGAATATAAACTAGGCTGTTATTACAATTTTCAAAATTGAAGTTGAAACTATAATTAACAAAAGTCAATGGTATGTCTTCTGTTTCACTTTATGTGTGGTATGTGTCAAAAAATTTTTAACTTGGCCAATCTATTTTTTACTTTTAGAGCATAATTCACTGAAACATATAGATATTATTTAAATATTCATTAACTTTTTACTTTTAGTCTTTTATAACTATGTTTGAGAAAAATTCTGTCATAAAATCTTTTTTCAGATTAATCAGATAAAGAATAAGATACCTGGCATTTCAGAATATAAGTTCTACTAACCAAAAAGAATAAAAAGATCAAAAAACAACAATAGAAAATATAGAATATAAACTCCATTTAAACTCCACTCCTTAGCTTGGCGCCATATTGAATTTCGCGGCCGCGCCGGTAAAGGCCTGGGGACCAGGTGCTCTACCGTATCTGAAATAGCCTTTACCTCTCTAATGTGGCATTATAGCTAATAATAATGTCAGATTTAACCCAGACTTTCCCATACAGAATTTTGATGACTTCTGAATTTCCAACATACTCATTAGATTGAAATTCGAAACAAACTTTGGAATTTTAAAACGAACAATCCAAACTTAGAAACAAACACTCGAAGTCAGCTTTCAAAAGCAAATTGAAATGGAGATTAAAATGCTCAAAATTTCGACTGTAAATTCAAAATGAGAGGGCCACAGTTTCGACTCCTGCCAGAAGGTCGATAGTCAGTTGCATTTTTCGTCACTGTTCCCCCAACAATTTCGATATTTTTAGCTTGCCAGGTTTTCTCTGGAAGCCGCGCAGAACATTTGTAGCTAACGCGTAGCCATGATTGAAATCTGGAAACAAAGTCGTCAACTTCACGGAAAAATCGTTACAACCCAAGAACGATAGAATTAGCATAAAATCATTCAATGCGATAGTCTTGATCAATGCCTAAAGTCTAAGAAAATGTCAGTTGGCAGCTTGTAACAAAGATACTATCAAACCAATTTTTTGACCGGTGTCACACGATTTTCGCCCCCTCCAGGAGATTCGTACCCCTCACAAAAAGGGGGGGGGGGCGAATCTCCTAGGATATTCGCCCTCCGTGGCGAAATTCCTAGGAATATCGCCACCGCCTCGTTTATTTCATACAATGAGAAGACATACTAAGATCGTCTATTTAATTTAGTTTATATATCAAAATTAGATCAATTCCATCATATCTGTCAACACAATGTGCAACATAGTCATGGTCATAGGGCATGGGAAAATATAGAACTGATATGACCACCAGGCACTATAGTTCATAGGCATAGTAAACAACACGCCGAAGGCAACCGATGGCAAATGCATGTGTGAATAATAACAATCACTGGAAAAAATTTTGAAAATCCATAGAAGGTCGTAGAATGGAAATTGTATGGACCTTTATTGGAAATAGAATGGATTATATTTCCATACTATGGATATAGTATGGAAATAGTATGGATATACTATGGATTTAGTGGTGCAACTGCAAATTTCCTAGTATGGATTTCACATTTTTTTCCAGTGAATAAAAGTCTAAAAGCATGATTAAAGTCATATAGTAATAGATCTTTTTAAAAAGTCTGCCTTGTGACGTAGTTTGCGAACAAATACGATCATTTGGCCAATTACGCAAGCCAAATGGCTGTGCGGGGTTTTCCTTTATCCGCAAACTACGTTACAAGGCAGACTTTTTAAAAAGATCTATTATCCCATGCAACCGTTAGGAAGGCAAAATTTTTACGGAGGACGAAATTCGTAAAGGAAAGGCGAAGTTTCTGAAGCGGAGAATGTCCTAAAGGGGAGAATCTCCCAGGGATTTCGCTCTCCGGGAGGGTAAATCTCTAGGAAAACCCATGCACTGGTGGCGAATTTGTTGGGGCGGAAATTCCTGGGACACCGGCCGTATTTAATTGAGTTTGAAAAGCAATCACACTCTGCATCAACAAGGTCGTTCTAGCTGTTTATTTTATTTAGGTTTATTGGAGGGGAAATGAACACATGTTATAATGCTCTGGATCGCCATATTAAATCTGGTCATGGAGAACAGCTTGCCTTGATTTACGATAGTCCCGTGACAAATACTATTAAAAAATATACCTATCAAGAACTGCTGGACCAGGTAAAATTTACATAACGTGGTCGCTCAGTCCCCGACAGTGAGCTCCATATATAACTGGAGTAAAACCTCACGTCCAGAAAATGAAGCCAAAGGTCGCGGAAATTGACGTCCAGTGCCAGTCCCTTCCTATTGTTTTTGTCTGCCCGGTTGACACGGAGCTGCAATTTAAAGAATAACTTTATAGTTTCCTGACCTGATTAGCGATATAATCCGTTAGAAAAAAAATTAGCTAATTTTTAAAATAGTGCGAAAACTATTTACGAACTGCATAGATTTTGGACGTCAATTTCCGCCATCTTGGATTCACTTTTATCACGGACGAATGACTGAAGTTCTCGCTCCAGATATTATAGAGCTCACTGGTCTCCGAGCGGTGCGAGTGCAATGTATTCTGAGAATGGTCAGGGAGACACAACACTGAGCTGAAAACTGTAGAACTATACATAGTGCATCTATATATTATGCATAAATGTACACCTCAAAGTGGTGCTGTTGATGTCAGTTCATGTCTTGATTTTTTAAGTTAAAATCCTTTTTATTGAAACCTCTAAGCAACCCAATGGCTGGACCGCCACTTCTAGTTACTGGTGAAGCGAATAATTTTTTCTTGCAATGCCTAATTTATCTTTGCTGCGCGTACGTTAATTTATTTCGCGCAAAATTTTCCGCATTTCGCAGAAAAGAAGCGCTTTTGAAATATTTAACGTTAAACTAAATCGCTTTCAGCCTTTCATTCGACCTGCCTAACTGAACATATGTATATTCACAACTTCAAGAGTTTCATAGTATCACGACTCGTGATGGCATCCCTGGTGGTAAAATCTCGAACGGTCTGTGCCAATGTAGATAGCGAGATCGCTGAGGTTTGAGATACAACTACCTGAAAAATACAAGAAGAACGTCGACGTTTCGAACAAATGCCCTAAAGGCCCATTTCCACTCAGGAAAATTTTCCGCAGAAAGAAAATTTTGTAAAATGTGATTGGCCGACACAAATTTTCCGTCACACAAATATTTTGAAGTTGAAAATTTTCAACTTTTAACAATGACTTTTTCGGAAAATTTTCTGTCCGTGGAAATTTTTCTTGAGTGGAAATGGGCCTTTACTTTCCGACGATTTCCGACGAAGGATCTTCTGTTTCGAGGGTAGTCGTGTGTCTCTGAATCCGCAGCTATCTTGCCATCGCTGGTGGTAACCTGGTGTGACCCGATTCTTCGGTTTTGCATTAGCGCAAACGGTCAGTTTGGGATTCATTTTAGAACTCGTTACGTGTTGTCACGACTCATGAAATGGTTACTTGATTACTCAATATTTTTAGGTGAGCCTATTTGCTGGAGGTTTAACAGATCTGGGAGTAGTTAAAGGCGATCGTGTTGTAATCTATATGCCGATGATTCCACAGGTACTTACAGTATAAGAATTAATACGGCATAAAACTCTATTAGTAAAATTATCGCCTGGAGCGGTGAGCTTGGAGAATATTTTATATTTTAACCAAATATATTTCGGCTTGCCTCTATAAAGTTAAAGGCGCCAGCACCGGACAGGTTTTTGTCTGGATATAGCTATTCGTGCAGGTACACGCTTTACGTGGATCCGGACAAGTTTTTGACCGCCTACGAAAGGGTACTGATATGAAATTGTTCCAAACAGATATTTTTTGGTATCATGTAAACACAAAACTAGGCTAAAGGAATACCGAATGGTTTTCCGTGCAGGATTGCATGATCCATGAACGAGGGATGTCGCGCGCGAGACTTTCGGAAAGCGTAAAAATACTCGAGCCGCAGGCGAGTGTATTTTTACGCTGTCCGAAAGTCGAGCAACATCCCGAGTGCATGAATCACGCTATCCTGCTTGGAAAACCATTTGGTAATTGTTTTATAAAATAACTACAGTGAAACATTTTGAGGATCCCGCGAAAATCCCGCGAAAATCCCGCGAAGTATATTTTTCGGCCTGCCTCTATAGTTAAGGGCGCCAGCACCAGACAGGTTTTTGTCTGGATAGCTATTCGTGCAGGTACACGCTTTACACGGACCGGCCGATCCGGACAAGTTTTTGACCACCTACGGAAGCTTACTAATTTGAAATTGTTCCAAACAAATATTTTTTTGGTATCATGTAAACACAAAACTGGACAAGTATTTCTGTTGATTCATTCCAGTTTGGGCTGTTCCCGCCTGCTGTGATGTGATTATATACACGTTTAGTGAAACATCAGGAAAATTCATAATCCTTGGTCTTAGAATTGAAAAATATTTGTTCCTTTTATTTCAATACATCTTCCAAATATTTCCCCTGTGGATATATTTTATTTACCTTTAATATTCCTAAAGTCCAAAATTCACCCATTTGGATTGCTTATTCAACTGAATAATTTTTGTCTGACGGCATGCGTGGCAAATTGAAGCTGAAGAATAGGAGAGTAATTGCTGATGGTAAACAACGCTTTTGTAAAAGCAGTTCAGAAAAATATTTGTCAATGAAGGTGGACAAACTATGCGAAGTCCTCGGATATTCTGAACCTAAATAACGTGATCCAGTTGCTTCCTTCCAAAATTCTGCCGAACAAGCACCTTTGTCAACAACTGCGGTACCTTCATACGAGAATTATCTCTATGCAGTTTTATAATATAGCTCAGTTGTAATTATTTTATTGGATTTTTTTCAATCCGTAAAGGCCTGATTCCACGAGCGCTTTTTCTTGGCGAAATGCGAATTATTTCGCCTGTTTCTTTTGAATTGCGACCACTCGAATAAATTATTTCTACTTGATTGCTCACAATTCAAAAGAAACAGGCGAAATATTTCGCATTTCGCCAAGAAAAAGCGCCCGTGGAATCAGGCCTTAATGCGAATATTGGACAATTTCCTGCAATGCGGAAGACCTATATATAGATGTCCTGGTTATGTCTAAAAATGTACAGGGTGTCTAAAAAAAAACGCTATGGAAATTTAACAGGCTGTCGTGCATCATAAACGTGGCTAAACAATTCAATTTTTACATAGGACGGAAGAACAGATATTTAGCATCTCAACCCAGGTTGACAATCTTGCCAAGATCCCAGCAAGATCTTGACAAGATCTTACCCAAGATCTTACCAAGATCATGCCAAGATCTTACATAAATCCTGCAAGATCATGGAAAGATCTTGCATGATCTTGCAAGATCTTTCCAAGTTCTTGCAGGATCTTACCTAAGATCTTGCCATTATCATGGCAAGATCTTGTCATGATCATGGCAAGATCTTGCAAGATGTTTGGCAAGATCTTGCAAGATCCTGCAAGATCTTAGGTAAGATCCTGCAAGAACTTGCAAGATCTTTCCATGATCTTGCAGGATCTTTCCATGATCTTGCAGGATTTATGTAAGATCTTGCCATGATCTTGGTACAAATCCTGCAAGATCTTGCCATGATAATGGCAAGATCTTGCAAGATCTTGCCAATAATGGCAAGATCTTGCAAGACAGGAAAGATCTTGCAAGATCCTGCAAGATCTTAGGTAAGATCCTGCAAGAACTTGGAAAGATCTTGTAAGATCATGCAAGATCTTTCCATGATCTTGCAGGATTTATGTAACATCTTGGCATGATCTTGGTACAAATCCTGCAAGATCTTGCCATGATTCTCCAAGATCTTACCACAAATCCTGCAAGATCTTGCCATGATCCTCCAAGATCTTGCCAAAATCCAGCAAGATCTTGCCATGATCTTGCCAAAAATCCTGCGAGATCTTGCCATGATCCTCCAAGATCTTACCGAAATCCAGCAAGATCTTGACATAATCCTCCAAGATCTTACCAAAAATCCTGCGAGATCTTGCCATGTTCCTTCAATATCTTACCAAAATCCAGCCAGATCTTGCCATGACCCTACAAGATTTTACCAAGTTCGTGGCAAGAATACATGGCAAATACAGAATGAAGAGGCTCTACATGAAATATACTATACTCTGGATATAACTTTGATTGAATTTATCAAACCAACGTAAAAGTGTACAATATTGCCATAAATTCAGTGTCGGTCTTTATTAAATTGTAATCAATTAGTTCATCCAAATTATAATACTCAAGCTTTTACCCGGTTTAGTTTGCATAGTAAATGTAGTAAATTAGACCAATAATGTTGGTAAAATATTATCAATATCTATGGCGATTGAAATAAAGTCTGAATGAAAGTTCCACCTTGCTCAATATTTGAGAGAAAACAAAGGGAATCTTGTCTGTTCTTAATAATGTTGTTCTAAAGAATTGAGTTTCAAGATGGAACTTTTATTCGGAGGTTGTTTCATACTTTACTTCATGAATTATATTAGCATTGACACCATTGTTATTGCAAGTTCTTCGATTTTGTTTTTCTTCGCATATCGCGGCACTTTTGAATTTTGATTGCACGCATCCACGATAATTTGGCGTGTTTACTGTTCTCTGTACTTTTTCTTCGCCATACTTGGCGTTGAGGACAGCTATATCGTAAAAAAAGACTGTGTTAAAGTAAGTCTATTTTTTGTATTTAAGTTCATTTCAATGTTTACCCAAAACACATTGCCATTGGCAAAGAAAACTATAGTACTTTTAATTAACACATACTGTGGCAACTTAGTCTTAAGTTTGTATATATCTGTTCACAGCTGGCCAGTTAATTTTCTTGAAGTCAAATCACATATATTATTCTTACCAAACAATTTAGTGACCCTGTTGGGATCTAGTGCTGGTTTTGGAGATCTTTTCGACTGGAATAGTATTCCATCCTGGAGCTCTTCCGATGAAAATAGGAAGTCCAATAATTTGATTGCACATTTTGATGGCTCTTTTGGCGGTGCATTTACGGTCATCAAATTAATGTCATTGTGCCACTAAAATGAATTAACAATACTTGATATTAAATCACTGTAGTTTAATTCTTTTTAAGTAAAAACGATAAATTACACATGTATACACTCATACTTACAATCTCGATCTCTGTAGTTTCTTTTTTGGCCATAGCTTTATCATTTGGGGATGCCTTCACCATGTTTTCCTAAATAATATTTGAAATAACAAATTTTGAATAATACACATGTTGAATAATACACATGTTGAATAATCATAGCTCAAACCATTAATTTTATATGAAAGATCTCTATATTTTATCCTAGCTTCACTGGTTGGCATAATGAAACTTAACTCACTAATGAAGCTCACATTTATACCGTAGTGTGAAATTGCGTGTTCCTATGCGCTGCATTTACGATGTTTGGCACTGGATCTGTCAAAGGGTATTCTCAACGGCTTTGTCATTCTTAACAAAACGTTAAACTATGCATTATCACGTAAAAGCTTATTGCGACCAATGATGAGGTGTTATTAAAATTATTTAAAGTCGAAATTACAGCAAGCATTGCATCGCTTTAACCAATTAACTTAGCCTTTTGTAAGGTTATTTGAAAAAGCTTGAAACATTTATTACATGTGGTAATCAAACTGCTTAGCGCTCATTCATTCAATATACAAATAATGTGTTACAAAAAGGTTGTAAGCACTTACTTTTTATTTAAGACAGCTCGACAAGTTATCCTTTCTTCTTTAGTGCAGCAACAAAGTCGAGGAACAGAAGTATAAACTGCCGTGTACCTTGTATGTTTGACTTATAAAACGCGCCTTGGGGCTTTTACCAACGGTTGTCTACCACAAATATGCGAAAAATGCGCAGATAACAAGATTTACAGATATTGATTAATTGATCTCATTTCAGTCATTTGGATCTGGTACGCAAAGGTGCGAGAGCAACTGTACGCGTAAAAGCCTCCTTTCACAAGGATCTTTCAAAATCATGGCATTTTTGGTATGATCATGGTAAAATCATGACAAGAGATTGTGTCAAGAACTTCCAAGATCAAGATAGATAAGATCTTGGCAAGATCATGCTTGGAATCATGGCGAGATCTTGACAAGATCTTCCAAGACCATGGCAATATTATAATAGAATCTTGGCAAGATTGTGATAAGATCTTAGCAAGGATCATGATGGGATCTTGAAAAGATCCTCCAAGATCATGGCAAGATTACAATAAGATCTTGGCAAGATTTTGGTAAGATATTGGCAAGATCATGGTGAGATCTTGTCAAGATTTTCAAGACCATGGCAACATTATGGTAGGATCTTGGCAAGATTTTTGATAAGATCTTGGCAAGATCATGGTGGAATCTTGGCAAGATTGTCCTTTGATAAGATCTTGGCAAGATCATGGTGGAATCTTGGCAAGATTGTGATAAGATCTTAGAAAGGATCATGGTAGGATCTTGGTAAGATCATGGTGGAGTCTTGCCAAGATCCTCCAAGATCATGGCAAGATTACAATAGGATCTTGACAAGATTTTGATATGATCTTGGCAAGATCATGGTGGAATCTTGCCAAGATTGTGCAAGATCATGGCAAGATTATGATAGAATCTTGGCAAGATTGTGATAAGATCTTGGCTAGATCATGGTGGAATCTTGGCAAGGTTGTCCAAGATCATGGCAAGATTATGATAGAATCTTGGCAAGATTGTGATAAGATCTTGGCAAGGACCATGGTGGGATCTTGGCAAGATCATTGTGGGATCTTGACAAGATCATGGCGAGATCATGATAGGATATTGACAAGATTTTGACAAGATCTTGGCTAGATCATGGTGGAATCTTGGCAAGGTTGTCCAAGATCATGGCAAGATTATGATAGAATCTTGGCAAGATTGTGATAAGATCTTGGCAAGGACCATGGTGGGATCTTGGCAAGATCATGGTGGGATCTTGACAAGATCTTCCAAGATCAATGGCAAGATCATGATAGAGTATTGGCAATGTTGTGATATATGCGATTGGTTTGATCAAGGTTCATTATACCTACACTTATGAAGGTCGAAAAATACAACTCAGCAAGAATTATGTATGACGAAAAATCATGAAAGATCTTGGCAAGATCTTGACAAGAATTTCAGACAATCTTGGCAAGATTTTGGTAAGTATGGCAAGATTGAATAATCTTGGCAAGATATTGGTAATATCTTGGCAAGATCTTGCCAAGATTAGTGTCTTGCCAAGACCTTGCCATGATCTTCCAAGATCATGCAAGATCTTACAAGATCTTGCCAAGATCTTCAACCTGGGAATGATACCTTTTTAAATCGTAGCGATGAGAAATGGCCACAGGCTCGCCAAATAAAAATCGCCGGTCGAAATCACATTCTTCCACCGTTGGGAATTGCATGGAAAACGAACAATAAACAATTCCCAAGAGGGAATTAAAATGAATTTATGTTAAATTATCTAAAATACAGGGTGTATAAAAAAACGCAACCTCGGAATTTCCCAAGAAATCGACATTGTTTTGAAGACAAAAGATTTTAGGCGCCTGGGAATTTAAAATAGCACAACTGTCAAAATTACTGCACACGCGAGTGCATAAAGCAAAATTTATGCATTTATTTAATGCACAATTAACAACAGTAATATGATCTATTAGCAATTCGATTTCAATTCCCAGGGGCCTAAAATCTTTTATGCTTAAGAATTGCAAAGTGATTCTTAGGAAATTCCGAGGTTGCGTTTTTTTTTATACACCCTGTAAGCTCAACTAGTCAATCTGAATCTTTGTCTTAGTGAGACCATAAGAACGTCATTATTGCATTAAACATGGTTCATTAACCACTGAACAGAGAACATTCGTAATCAAAACGTTTTAAGAAACAAGTACTCGCGTTGCTTTTGCATTGATTAACTTTGCATAGTTAATTGTTTTTCAATTCCCAACGGTGGAAGAATGTGATTTCGACCGGCAATTTTTATTTGACGAGTATCTGCCCATTTCTCATCGTTTCGATTTTAAAAGAGTATCATTGAAAAGCTAATTAAAATAACTGTTCTTTCGTCCCATGTAAAAAATTGAATTGTTTAGCCACGTTTATGATGCACGGCAGTCTGTTGAATTTCCATGGCGTTTTTTTTAGACACCCTGTATATTGTTCCATAGAACGGGTGGCCAAAGATTTTGATATTTATCAATATATACTTTTACATACATGAACTTGTGTTTAATGCTCAGCAAATGGACTCTGTAGCTCAGTTGGTTAGAGGACTGCACCATGCAGAATCGCATGCAGGGCTGCATGAGGTTGTTTCCTACCAGGGGGTCTATAGTCGCAACTGTTCCTGGTTTGGTCTAAAAATTCACATACATAATGAGTTTGTGTTGGAAAATTGCATCAGCAACAGAGCCATCTATACTATTAGTCCAATCGAACTACAGGGTGTCTCAAAAAACCCCAAAATCATTGAAATTGACGTATTGTTCGATATTCAATGCCCTAGCACTAAGTTAATACCACGAGTGCATAAAAGATTGACATAACTGCTATAATGAATGGTAATACTCAGCGTAAACTTGTTATGTCAGGCATAAAGTACTAAACCCACGAATGCATATTACGCATATTACAATTTACGAAGCATTTTTAAATTCCCATGAGCAAACAAACGTTCACTTTACAAAGATATTTTAATTTTTTAAAACAAATTAATCACCCTGTCAAAATCCTTTGTGTTACGGCATTGAAATTCGAACAATACGTTATTTCAATGATTTTGGTTTTTTTTGAGACACCCTGTATAGATGCCCAGAGGTCTCGATATCTGCTTCGTTAAATGCTGTTTGTTTGATTATAGGCTGTTGTAGCCATGTTAGCATGCAGCCGTATTGGAGCGATTCATTCTGTCGTATTTGGTGGTTTTGCGTCGGAAGAGTTAGGACGGAGAATACAGCATGCTGAGGTATCACTCTATGATCTGCTGATAAGATCAGCTATGATCTGCCGTCAATCCTGCAGGCTGCTCCATTTACTGTTCTAGAACATTTGGAACACTGTTCTGGAACGATATGAAATGGAGTGCACACGGTGTTCTGGAACAGTGTTTAGTTTATTATATATGCGTGCAACCATGCATTACTACAGTGTATATTTATTAGTTATTCGCATGATAAATCGTATAATGGTTTGCTGTTATTTGTATATATATGAGTATGCTTTTGCAACGTTTTTATTCGTTGATTTTGCCCAACCCTGGCATTCAAGTAGCATATAATAAATATATGTCGATATATAGCGGTTAACCCTTCAAAATAACACTCTATGTAGTGTGCATTGGGCCCGTTTCATACGCCGTACTTCACATGTGCCGAATACATTAAAAACAATAGGTAATGAGGCATTTCAGCTCATTATCTATTGTCTTTAATGTATTCGGCACATGTGAAGTACGGCGTATGAAACGGGCCTTGGATACACAAAATCTATCGCCTCCATTTCCAATCACGTGAAAATGCGCAGTATCACCTGTTCTGTTCCGGCTGTCCCTACTCGAAAATCGGAGTAGTCAGAACAGTTCAGAACAGTCATGTGACTGTCTTCTGTTCCATTCCATTAGTGTTCCGAAAATCCGGAGTACTCCGAACAGTAAATGAAGCAGCTTGCTGAGGGTCCCACTATTTCTATATGCGATATACATATAATTACCCCCGCCCATATTTGCCATATTTTGCTTCCTGTAATTCATAATACATGATTAATAGTTATTTAGCGTCAATTTTGGTCAGACAGATATAATTTTGGGATTGATTATCCTTCAGAACGAGGATAACAATATGTGACACCGCCTTATCCAACAGTTGCTCTTTTTCAATTAAACAATAAAAACTGGTATAAATTTGACTGCAAATAATTGTGAAATACCACAAGATTTATTCTTATCACTACCCATTGGGGCTTTCTAGTGACCGATTACATCAAGTATTACGCTTATATTACCTACTAAGCTTAGACTATTTATTTTTTACAACAATTGTGACATTACTTTCCTAACTATGTTTATTTTAATACACCCTGTCAACTTTCCCTGTGGGAGGAAACCAGCGAGCCCGGAGAAAACCCAGGACTTTCAGCAGATCGTTGATTGATTCTTTTCACATGAGTCCACACATGAGTCCGTAGCGAGACTCGAACCCACGATCTCAGAGGTGAAAGGTGCTTGCTCTGACGACTGCGCCACCGATGTCCCTTGGGCGCTTGCATCTTAGCCTGCGAACAGGCTCTCAAGCTGAATTGAGAGCCTGCATCGATGACTAATGAATTTGAATATCTGCGTCTCCAATCGTGACGCGAAATTCTCATTGGTCAGATGCTATAATTTATATGTTTCCGCTGAGCTCTATATATGTCAACTGCTGAAGCACTATGCATAAAAAACACATTAACTGATCAAATTGGTCTTGACCATCTTATCTCAAAGCACGAAATGTTCTGTTTTGAGAAAACAGTATTTAAAACATTTGAACTTTTGCTTCAATATCTTATAGTTCGAAAAACAGTATAAACTGTACGGTCTAAATTTAGTTTGCACGGTCTAAATTTAGTTTGCACGAAAGTTGTAAACAACACCATATAAGGATATACATTCCATATTTGGAAAAACGAACGTTACGGGGCAGATATTCAAATTCATTAGTCATCGATGCAGGCTCTCAATTCAGCTTGAGAGCCTGTTCGCAGGCTACTTGCATCTAGGTGCACCGGCCTGTTCCGCCCCCTCCACTTCTGGAATGGATTGTCGCCCTTGAAAGGAATAGTAGGCGGTTGTAACTTGTAGGAAGCCCGTTCAGATTTGCCAAACGTTTTTTAAGAAATGAGGGTATATACCAATTAGCCATTCCGAAGTTGATGAGAGGACTGGGACGAGTGTTAAAAAGTGCCCAAATTAAGAAATGAACCAAATAACTAAAACGACCACCTCCAAGTTTGAAGACGTTTACATAAATACCCTTCGAATAATAAGCTTTCGAAAATTGTGAAATTACTGATTAAAAGATTGTTTTTGGGACGCGCGTCCCCAAAACAAAAATTACAATACATTTCATAGTAAATATCACTACGATTTTTGAAAGCTTATTATTCAAAGGATGTTCATGTAAACGTTTTCAAACTTTGTATACTTACTAATTTTGAGGTGGTCGTTTTAGCCATTCGGTTCATTTCTTAATTTGGGCACTTTTTAACACTCGTCCACTGTCCTCTCATCAACTTCGGAATGGCTAATTCGTATTGTTTTGACATAAAAGCCAAAGACATGGCTTCCTTCCAAAGACATGGCTGGCTTCCATCCTGGTAAGATTTCTTATTTTCCTTTGATTCTTTATGTTTATAGCCTAAAGTCGTAGTCACAGCTTCCTGTGGAATTGAGCCAAAAGGAATACTGCCGTACAAACCATTGATGGATGAAGCTATCGAATTCTCCCAATACAAACCTGAAAAGTGCGTTATTTACCAAAGAGACATGGTTTGTATATTGTGCATTTTCCATTCCAACATTTCGACTTTCTTTCTGGTTACGATCCCTTAACGCATTTATTCAAACAAAAAGAAACTACACAGTAAAGTTGAAAAACGTATCCAAGATATAGGGATGGTAAGAAAATTCAAAATCAGCTAAATTAACTTCGACAAGCAAAGTGTTTGTTCAACTCGAATCCTAACTTGAATCCTGAGCCTTCCTCTAGTTTGGTAAACGAACAATACAATTTACAGTCATTTTACAGTATAATATCCAACCCGGAACAGAATAATTATAATTTATGCATTCCGTCAATCACAATGTTTCTAATAGGGAGATTAAAGGTCCAGACACAACAGACGGGATTCGGCAACGCGACGTGGTTTTTTAGTTTTTGTGGCTAGCCCGTTTGCGGGCTAGCCACTATCACATACACATACACAAACGCGATGAGCGATGATGATCATGGTGTCCAGTCCGGATTTTCGTAAAGTATCGGGAGCAATCGGAAGCGCCCGTATTTTTCTGCCGACATTTCACATTTGCATTTCGAGTCAATACTAGTGATGCTGTTACGACGCAGTACTAATGAGGTTGTTAAACCAGAAAATTAAAAAAAAGTTTATCTTCATGGCTTCAACCTATGGTGTCGAAGCCGATTAGAAATTGCGCGTACTCGCCGTGTAAATATGGGTTTTGATTTGCACTTTTGACTGATTTGCGGGCCATTAGCCATCTTGAATTGTCTTCTTGTTGAGATTTCATATCTCAAAAGTGGAGGAGGTTATAATGCAGCGAATAAAACCAGCATTGGAAAATTATGGTAAAAGACCAGAAACTGTGCATTGAACTCGTTTATCAGGCTTTAAGTATAGCTTTTCTTCAGACATTGACGGCGTCTCAAATGTCTACATATTTGTAATAATTACTAATAAACCTATAAAGGATTATTGCGTCTGTCTGTCTTAGGAGTTATATAGTCGAATAATTCAGCATGATTTGTCTCACGTTCTCTTATAAGTTGACTAATATTGCATTAAAAGTGGTAAAAGTTGGTGTGCTAACCAAGATTCCAGTGTATTTGTTTGCTAATATTGCTAGGCCTATATCTCAAACGCTATTTGCCTATTAAAATATCATATGACACGCAATTTTAATTCCACGACAAAACTGCTGTTGCCCAAATAACAAACGCGAGATTAAATATATATGGCAGTATTACAGTTTGGTAATATTGCGTTAAAAGTGGTGTGTCTTCTTATTACTATTAAAGTTAACCAGCATGGCAGGCTTTCTGGGTTTGGAGGAGGGTTTGGGGAGTTAAAGTTTACCAGGCTAGCCACATGTACGCATTTCGTACCTATTTTTGAAAGTTAATAAAACAGCCAATGAGAGCAAATTTTGAAAGATATGTAGACCAAATAACTCAAAATGTTATAGTACTTCTAAATATTTGGAAAATTTAAACTATAGGATCATGAGAGAAAATCGAAAAATCGCGTCGCGTTCTCGAATCGCGTCCGGTGTGTCTGGACCTTAATTTGGGAATTACGGGATGATCAAATACGCAGTATGATCAAATCAAGTCAACGCAGTATGATCAAGTCAGTATGATCAAGATCAAGTATGATCAAATACGCAGACTTTAGCAAAAATTTGTAAACAAACTGGCGCTCCTCGCGAAGCCGTCGTATCTTAACCTCTTAACCACGCTGACATATTGCCGCGGTAATACCCAAATTATCGTCTGTGTTCCCCATAGCGAAGAAATCGCGGTCATATCGGACAATGTTACAAATATAACTGAAAAGCCCGAAAACGTACCACCTGAAAATTAAACTGTTCTAAAACAAAAACATAGGACTATAACGTCAAATCTTTAGATTTACCAATGTTTGCAAAATCGTAGTTTACTGCTTTGGTAGCGGCAGGAATGCCTCGACGAACTTTAATCGGCCGCTATCATTTCAGGTGAAGGGTACGAATCTAAAAATGTATATAGGGCTTTAGGTCCTCGTAGAAGTCTTATAACGTGAATCGTTGATAATTGCGCAGAGCGTAAGATGCGGTTTTAAGTTTGTTTAAATGATCTTCAAAAACTCATTAATAATTCATGAGGAAAAGCCAAAGAAATCACTACCGTGTCGGTGATTTTATATGTGATGAAAAATCATGTTAATTTACATAAACTTTTGCTTTCTCGGCTAAGATAATGTTTATTTTTAAAATTACTTCGCCAATGAACTCATCAGATGGGTCGTTTTTTAATCCATTTAAAACACTCGCAACCCATGCTTTATAAGACACTCCTGCTCGTTTTTTAAATAGTACATAACGCATGATAATAATGATCAGAGACTCTGCAGTTGATAATTAGTCTAAAGCCTAGTTTTCATATGGTCGTTAGTTGTCGCTGGCACGACAAGCGGTAGATGTGAAATAGTCTAATATCAATAGTCTTTTTGTGTGTTATATATGCAAATCAGTCTTAATGATTGCAGAATTTTATAAAATTTTGTTGACACTCTATTACATCAGCCACTTGTCGTGCCAGCGACAACTAACGACCAAATGGAAACTAGGCTTAACTCTGAATAATAATCAATGCAGCCAACGCTATGTCAATCGCACTGCAAAAACCAGTCAACTAACCCACCCTCGTTTCGGAAAAATTCCACGCAATGCCGCGGCTGATTCGTTCAATTAACAGAATATATATTTAATTTTAGTACAAAGGAATTATGATAGATGGTAGAGATGTGGAATGGAATGATGTTATGGCAAAGGCCTCTCCCCAAGACTGTGTTCCAGTGCTGGCAACGGATCCTCTTTACATATTGTACACGTCAGGCACCACAGGTGACCCCAAGGTTGGTGATTGATATTGGGCTAGATTATAATTCTCAAATTAACATGTCTTTTTAATGCTATGTTTGTTCACTGGTATATGTATTGCTTTCCTTTTCAAGCAAATTTAACTTTTTCGTATAAAGTAATTTTAAAAAATAAACTGAAATTAAAGAATTCGAATTTTGGAAAATTGAAGGAAATTCTATAATTGTTATATGCATACATTGAACATAACTCCATTTTCTACAGTTACATGCACATTAACTAGCTCGAAAACGTCAGTCAATCAAATATTTAAAAAGTTGCTTTAAACTACAAGCTCTCTTACTATCTTTATATATGCAGTTTTGTGTGAAAATGACCCTCAATGTCAACTGTTTTTTGTTTTCTGCATATTCATATATATGTAGTCAGTATTTTTTTAGCGCTTGAAACCTTTACGCTAACGATGTGATTTCGAAGTTAAAGTATATTGACCTTAATTACAGGGTGTTGTACGTCCTTCAGGTGGTCATGCTGTGGCACTGAACTGGTCAATGAAACATTTATATGGCATCGAGCCCGGTGAGGTGAGGAGAATTCTTGGAAAGCTTATATTTGGGGAGTTTTATGTGATATTCGAGTTTTCCTGCTTTTTATTTAGTTAGAATACTATAGGACATCAGCAGCTATAGCAGATTGCAGTATAGGAATCGAAGGGTGAGTGGGGTAATAGGAAAGTTTGAGAGCCCCTCTTCTTCTTATTTGCTACGTCTGCCAATTAGTACGTAATATTATTTATTTAACAGAATTCATGATTTCTGATTGGGTAACAGCCAACGGTGATTCTTCATATCAACACTGACAATGGCTGACCAAATATGTTGTTGTGACGTCAATGTTGTGATATTATAGGTGTGATATGGAGAATTAGAGAGCTTAAGCATGCGGCATTTTTGACAATACGAACGTTGACCGGAAGCAAATATGACGTTATCAACCAATCAACATTCTTGACCCAGTCGTTTAACGTTACTCATGCCGTTCCTGTTGTCAAAAACGTCGCCTGCTTAAGCTCGCTAATGCGCACGCTACGGCGCCATGCTATTGATGTAATCTGGAAACACAAACAAATACATTACAGGTCGATTTTGGCCCGTTGTGTATACTATTCTAGTTTTTACGTTACATTTAATCAAACAGCGTACCTGTTTTGGAATACCTGGTATAGAAAACCTTTTTCTGGTGTAAGGGATCACAGAGATCTTTACTTGGTCTTTATTGGTGTTTATTGTTTACATGGTGTTTAGGTGTGGTGGGCTGCTTCTGATCTAGGATGGGTAGTTGGTCATTCCTACATTGTATATGCGCCGCTATTAACAAGAGCCACGTCAGTGCTTTTTGAGGTATGGATCTTCGTCCAACACCGACCAGTTGCCGACCAAGATTCTAAACCACACGAATTCATTAATTATTGCATAATCATATACTAGGAAACATATCCAGCTCGCCTTCATACAACTCTGTCTTAGCAACGTGCTATGTGTTCGAACTTGTCGTAATGTGTTGAACTGCATGGCTCTTAATTAATCAAAACGAGATGTAATATCCATGTGTAGTATATTTGTAACATCCATTTTGTGGTATGTTGCAGGGAAAGCCCGTGGGGACTCCAGATTCTGGAGCTTTCTTCCGAGTGATTGAAGAACATAATGTTTGCAGCTTGTTTACAGCACCAACAGCTATTCGCATAATAAGAACGGAGGTAGGCTTCCAGTTTTTGTTTCAGCAGATGTATTGTTATATAAGATGTGAGTAAATATGTGCATGGGTTAGTGGAGTTTATTATAGCCAATCAGTATAAATATAGTAGCTTCTAGTTCTTCTCGGTAGCTTCTAGTTCTAGTCAATCAGCAGCGACAACCCCTGTTTATCCCGTAACGAAGGGATAAACAGTTTCAATTATAATTGTAATAACTATGTTTATTTATAGTTATTACATTTATAATTGAAACTGTTTATCGCTTCGTTAATACGGGAACGAAAATGTGTATGTTTCATCAACTGCATGTTGAACTTTGCAATTGTAATGAGGAGCTTTCGATTTTTGTTGAAAATTTTGAATACACAATAAAAAAAATAGGGAAATTCAATGTTTTAATTTATAGGCAAACGTTAACAAACGATCAAACAGAAACATTGAAAATTCGTTTTGAGCAACTTTAACATGATTGGTCAGTTGTTATTTAACAGCTAACATGATTGGTTTATCTGCACAGGAAGTTAGGAAATTTCTATGGAACTTCTTCAAATGATTGAGGAAGTGTTCTGTGATCGACGCATGGAAATGAACTGATCAAAATTGTTCGGAACGCTTCTATTGGCACGAATGTAATTTGTACAGACATTTCATATTGTAATATCAGGAAATTATGAGTTGTGAAACGCAGGATATCTAGTCTTGAACTTGCTTTTACGTTGTTCAAACGTATCGATTTTTCGAGAGATTTGTCAAACGTCACTATTTCGCGGTTCAAACTATTTGTTATTACGTGTCAACATGCACGTTTGACCCGCCCATCGTGTACGTTTGAAACGTAAACAAACGTGAAAAAAGTTTGGATTTTGCGGTTGCTTGCAAATGGTAGTATAAAGCAATTAGAAAAAGTATGTAGTAGTCTGCAATGACCCATGCACAGTAATGTTTGAAAAGTTTGATCAGTTTAAATGGTATTTAATCTCCTATAAATATCCTATAATTGTTAATTGTTTTGTTTTGTTTTGAAAACGATAGTATTTCACTTTGACATCTAAATTTACTATTAAATAATGCATAATGATTTAAATTGTTCCGTGTTAGCTACATTATTCAGAGGGGGACAGCAAAATGTTATAATAAACTAACATCACCATCAAGCACCATTAATCTCCTTGCGCAGATACATGTACGCTCACTGTTTACTACCAGACTTCAAACGTTTGCTCTTCTACCAATCTGATTGACATGAATATCTCGACATGGTGCTCTTTTATAAAATAACTCTGGAACTAGTTAACTGACATATCTTTGATAACACTTCTCGAATTAAAGAAATTGGTAATATGCTTTGCAAAAGTCGGAGTGTTGGAATACAACATGACCAAGAGCACGTCGAACGGCAACCCAGACATGGTTATACTCAGAAACACCCTAGGTGGATGCGAAAATCGCAACAGGACTGTAATTTCAGAGATAAGTTAAATTAAATGCAGGGACCTGAGACCATCTAATAAACAGCAACTTGGTCGTTATCTTTCCTCAATCGATTGATCAGTGCTCCACTCTGTTGTTTCAGTAGAAGACAAAGCTAAGTTACTTGAAGATTTTATCACAATTGGTTTAGATAATATTATGCCTGAAAGAGTCATAAAGATACATAGTAACGACGCACCGTGGATGACCACAGATTTGAAATCACAGATTAAGAAGCGTCAGATGGCCTTAGCAGAGGGAAATGTAACATTATTCAAGCACTATCGAAATCTGGTTAATCGGAATAGAAAGAAATGTAGGAGCAAATATTATTTGTCCAAAGTACACAATTTAAAAAACTCCAGACCAAAGAATTGGTGGAAGGAAGTCAAGCGAATTAGTGGGCATTCACCGGTAAACAATCACAGTGACCTAATTTCGCTTCTTGCTAACGCAATTGATAACTTTGATCACATGTCTCCTGAAGATGTCGCAAATTCAATTAACAATTCATTTTTGGATCCACAACAAGCTTATACTCCACTTGACGAGTCCGCAAAGATTCAAGCTCAAACTAACAATACATCTGAAATATTTAACCTAAATACTTCATCTTTGCAAGTAAACGAGCTCGACACGTACAAAAGCCTAAAATCCCTTAACCCGGATAAATCCTCGGGTCCTGACGGCATTTCTCCTTGGGTTTACAAAGCCTATACTGAAGTCCTTGCATACCCAGTTAGTGTAATCCTGAATTGTTCCTACAACCAAGGAAAATTGCCCTCAATATGGAAAAGTGCTAATATATCACCAATTCCTAAGGAAACACAAATAACTAACATTAACAAACACCCTCGTCTGATTTCACTAACCCCAATTTTATCGAAGGTAGCAGAAGAATTCATTTTAGAAAGACATCTAAAATCTGCTATTTTGAAGATCCTAGACCCGAAACAATTTGGCGTTGTTTCCCGGTCGTCTACTACTGCCAGGGCCGTCCCGAGCGGGGGGGGGGGGGGGGGCC